>JAEIFV010001286.1:0-69707 GCA_018904265.1 Lordiphosa collinella | reverse complement strand
TATTTGTTTTTGTGAAAAGCACCCAGGCGTCTAACTATTTTGCCCGGATCCACTTGTCCATTCGTGGATTTCCGGAAATGAAATAAACCACATCGCCGCAGTTGAGCTCTCTAAAAGTTGGTTTGAATTTCGAAAAATTGGCGTGCTGTTACTTTTTGTTTTGTGCTTGGTCTTATCGGATCCAGTCGTGTTCGTAGCTTACGCCCCCAAAAAAAGTTTTGCCGGTGGCTCACCCGTTGTGCAATGAGGAGCGTTTCTCTACCGTCAAAAATTCGTTTTGAATTCGTCTTCAACGTGTTACTGGTCGTTTCCATAGCTTTCAGTGCCATCTTTACGGTTTGTACATTGCGTTCCGCCTGTCATTCGTCGCAGGGTGATAAGGCGCTGTTAATTTGTGGTACTTAACGCCGCCAAGAGAGTCCAGGAAGTTTTTTAAATTCTGCTGAAGTAAAGTTTGTCCCGTTGTCTGAAACTACCATAACCGGGACACCGTAAGCTGAGAATATAAATTCATCAGAAGGGGTGATCGTGGCTGACGCAGTGATAGACTTTGTGATTTTGCCTTAACCATTTAGAGTAAGCATCCGTAACAATCAGAAGCATCATACCGCAAATGGTTCAGCGTCCATATTGCATTCCTGGGGATTTAAATCCATACTTGCATTCTGGTGATTTAAATCCATTCTAGTTAGACATTGGCCGCTCTAAAAGTTGACTTATTTTTGCCAAGCTGTTGGTCTTTTCTGGTTTCCTATGCGATTCGAGATGCCGTTACTGGTAGTTGGTTAATTTGTCGGATTAGGAATTGATCAAATTCGTCAGACTCTATTATGGATTTGATTCATGTTTCTGGAACTTACTAATGGCAGCGGAGACATGTAGTCCCGCATTTGCATTTTCTTCGATGTTTTCGTTACAACAGTGAACTTAAGATTGCCCAAAATATGCGCAATTAGCCATACGAGATCAGCCAGCCCAGGTAATGATTTGGTTGGGTCAAAATTTGTTGAAAGCGGCTTTGTTGTCTGTGATAGTATCCAATGTCTAGCATATAAGTATTTTGAAGAATCTTGTACTGCCCAAACAATCGCCAGAGCCTCCTTATCGATTTGCGAATATCGTTGTTCCGTTTGGCTCATTGTGCGGCTTGCGTAAGCAATTGGGCGCGTTCTGTGTATACTCCGCGATGTGGAGAGTACGGCCCCTATGCCTGTTTTGCTGGCATCCGTGGCCAACACGAGTGGGACCGATGGATCGTATGGCATCAACACTTGCCGCATACTAGAATATTCTCTTATTTTGTTGTGTGCTGCCTCCGTTTGAGGCGACCAGTAAATTTTACCACTTTTGAGAACATCTCGAAGTGGCCTTTCCAAAGTAGCACAGATTTTGGAATGCAAATTTGAGTAATCTGCTGCTTTTCCCAAAACAGTTGTAGGTGGTCGATCGTGGTGCGGCTTCGGTGCATGTAGTATAGCCTCAATATGCTTATTTGATTTGCGAATCCCATCGCAGTCGATTTTATGTCCTAGAAGCCTAAACTCTCAAGTCGTTCCAATGTAGTTTCTAGGATTCTCAGAAGTTCGTCTACATTTTTCGCATATATTAAAATGTCATCAAAAGAAATTACGTACGTTTGGCATGTCCGCAATGCAGCTTCCATTGTTCTCTCCAGATCGCAGGTATATTTGCTGTCACAGCCCGTGAATCGGTCGAATAAGGCCATGTATTGCTGTATTAATGTAAGTATGTGGGCGAATTCATCATCAATCCAAGTGTGAATAGGCATCGGTGATATCCAAATGAGGCGTAAATTGTAGCCCCCTTATCTGATTGAATAAATCCTCTGCCCGTGGAATTGGTGTTTAGTTAATGATCATTTACTTGGTTTACGGTTGGCTTGTAGTTTCCAGTAATTCGTATGCCTCCCGTCTTTTTTGTAACTACGTGTGTTGTAGATGCCCACTCTGAGTAGTCTACTCTCCTGTAGAAGCCTGCAGCAATTTTAGCATCCATACTCTTACTGGCGTACGCATCCGCGCGCAAAGGGCACATCTCTCGCTCGTGCAAAAATGGTCTAAGGTCAGCGTCCGCTTTAAATGCACCTTAACCTGCAGGTCCTTTGAATTGTACCGGCTGGAGTCAAATATGGGAATAATTTGTTTGAAAACCAATCTCTCTGTATTTTCGACAGTCCTGCGCTTGTACCGCTATTGTATTCACCTCCCATCGAGCCCGTACTGGAATCGTTTGTGAATAGTTCTGCGAAGTTTATTTGTTTCCATCCCGCAGATCCACAAAGTGAGTCCAGTTTTCCCTCTACAACATACAGGTTGAGTTTGCGCGGCCGTGTTACCATAATGTTGCCGTTGACAGGTGCTCGTCCAACGCAAGAAATTTTATATGACCCGTATAACTCGAAAATTTACGGTCAGTTTTCTTCAGTCGAGCCCATAGACTAATTTTACGAAATCCCCCCTCCCTCAACGTTGGCGCGACCCAATATCCGGCCAGATGAAGCCTCGGTCCCTCTGCGGCGCAGCGATCACGCCGTTTTACGCCGAGCTTTTTGGAGAGAACCTTTTTACAACGGTTCTTACTGGTATCGTTATCCCTTTTACCCCTATGGCGATAGTCGTAAGCTCTCTCTTCGCCCCATTTCTGTTAAATGTTAGAATCGACTCGTTGATTCAGCCTTTTCTTTACCTTTCTCATTTTGCAGCTTATTATTTGGGGGTTTTTGTTTTACTTGTAATCTCGCCGGTTTTAATTAAACAAAAATTTCCCTAGGGATGACTGCAATATTTTGTGATTTTATTATATTTTCTTTCTTCAGGCGTCGCTTGGTGGCCACGCCAGCTATTAGTGTGACCTTCCAGGGACTCTTAAAGAAATACCTTAAGAACTAGTTCCTTCTTATTATTAGGGTGCTTATAACTAACTCATCGGGGTGGTACTTAATGCTAGTGTTTGACAGTCAGGTGCTTACATTTGGCCAATCCTGACCTTTGATCGGCCTCGATCATTTATTATGTTCTACGATCAATAATCTACGGTTTTGCCACACGCTTGCATCCACGGTTTCAGTCTGGCTGCTTCAAGAATACCTTTATATGGCAGTAGGGTTAGTTGACAATCATAGATATCGGTTACTTCATAGCGGTCATTCTGAAGGACTCTATTTATTTTGTACGGGCCACGATACTTTGGCGCAAACTTCTTGCAAGATCCGGGAGTTACGTCGACATTTCGAATAGCAACAAAGTCATTTATATCATACCTAGACGGTGCCTTGTGCCCTAAGGCATACCTAGCTTCATTCTGTTTTTGAGACAGTTTAAAATTGCACTCGCTTCTTCTCTAAGGGCTTCAAGGTTACAGGGTTCTTCGGGGCAGAATTTGTCCTCAAGGTTTTCGGTCAATTCGTCAACTATTGGTCCTCTCTGGTCACAACCAAACAATAACCTACTAGGGGTTCTACCCGTGCTAAATTGCACGGAGTTGTTAATGGCGAATTCTACTCGGTTAATCAACTTATACCAATCAGCTTGATTTAAGGGATCCGATAATTTTTCCCAACATAGGAGTCAATACCCGCGCTCCACCTGGCCATTGGCCTGTGGCGCCACCGTCGCTAATTTAATGTGCTCAATGTTTCGAGATTCAAGGAAATCAGCAAATTCAAACGAGGCGAAGCAAGTTCTCTATCGGAGATTATTCTTCTCGGGCGCCTATAATGTTCAAAATACTTCTCTAGGGAGCATTTACTTCTCTGGTACTAGTAGAGTTCACTGATACAACTTCACAAATTTAGTGAAAGCGTCGATGACCACTAACAGATGCTTTCGCTTAGAATTAACGCTCGGCAACGGGCCCAAATGGTCTATATGAATCGTGTTGAGCGGAATCGGCTTTTTCGGGATACTGTGCAAGGTTCGGTTATGTACAGTTTTTGGGAAGGAATAATATACACGGTAGACAATTTCGGATGAACACTTCAACTTTTCTCTTCATGGACGGGAACCAATATTTTCTCTTAATAATCTTAATGTCTTAATGATCTTAAGACACTTATCTGCAGCAAGGTGACCTAACTTTTCGTGACATTTTCTAATCAGTTCGTTCTGCATCTGGGTTGTGCATAAAGACACATTTTCCCTTCAGTATTCTTTCGATACACCATACCATCGATCATATCGAAACCAAGGACTTCACCCTCCTCTTAGTTTCGATCGCAAATTTAGCACGTTCTTGATCTCGCATCTGTTCCGCTTGCAACAATACATCAATATCTTTCGGTGTCACTCCAACTACTCCAATCACACTATTCTCTGCTATTTCGCTACGGGGTATATGTTAGTCAAATCCTATGGTCACGAACCTCCTCAGAATCGGTTATTTCGGTAGACTTAGCACATACGAGGGCCGTCCCAGAAATGGGCAACTTAGCATAGTAGTGTTGGGAAAATGTTTAAAAAATATTAAAAAGGGAAGGAAGTACCGACTATTGAAAGCTTAAGTTTGAAGTTTGGTGCCTTTACCTTGCACAGTTTTTTTTTTTGGTCGATTTTAATATAGAACGCTTGTTATTGATTTGCAAACATGGATAAATTGGTCATCGTTATGTGATACATCGTTATGTGTTACCAATATTAAAAAGGAGCTGGATTCTACCTTACGTAATTCTGCTCCCTCGTTTACAACAATAAAATATTGGGTGGCTGAGTTTAAGCGAGGTCGTTTTGATCTGCGAAGATGAACATCGTAATGGGCGTCCAAATGAGGTGACCACTTCAGAAATGGTGGCAAAAATAAAATGTGTTGAGTGACCGGCGATTGAAAGTTCGTGAGTTAGCTGAATGTGTAGGCAATTGGTCATGGAAAAGTTATGCGTAAGATGGGCACCGCTAGCTGACTTCAGAACAAAAACGCCGGTTCCACCTCTGCCATTGCAATGGCTAAAATTAATGAATTAAAATTTGAATTGCTACCTCAAGCCCCTTATTCGCCAGACTTAATTCCTTCTGATTATTTCTTATTTCCAAACTTGAAAAAATGATTCGGAGGAAAAAGATTTGGCAACAATGAAGAGGTGAAGTCCGATATTAACGCCTATTTTGAAGGCTTCACAGTTTTTATTATAAAAAAGGTATCGAAGCAATTGAACATTGCTGGGAAAAGTGTATCGACCTAAATGGATCCTATGTTGAAAAATAAAACAAAAAATGATAA
Source organism: Lordiphosa collinella (assembly GCA_018904265.1). NCBI lineage: Eukaryota > Metazoa > Arthropoda > Insecta > Diptera > Drosophilidae > Lordiphosa > Lordiphosa collinella. The sequence continues at coordinate 64,475 of JAEIFV010001286.1, read as the reverse complement.
ATTGTTGTGTTTTAGTAGCTAGGGACTTTCCCCATACTTATCGTATTATCTCTCTCTAATGCGGTCAGTGGCCTTCATAATATTACCGGGGCATTCGAAATCACGGTTTATTTTCCCTTCATTAACAAGGTTTCTGGGTCCTTAAGTGTAACGGGAGCTAACGGTCTATTCAGGTTACACGGTGTAACGGAGTCATACTGCGTAGAGGGATCGGACGGTTTAAAAGGGTCAAACGGTTTATCGGACTCGGCTCAACGGAATCTCAAAGTTTACCAGTCCCACACGGCTTAAAGGGGTTACACGGATTATCGAAATCGCACGGTTTATCGGAATCACACGGTCTAACGGTTCTAAAAGATCTAGTTGAGTAACATGGTCTATCAAAGGCGCACGGTCTAGAGGGCTCAAACGGATCAACGAGGTCACACGGCTTATTGGAATCACTCGGTTTATCGGAGTCACACGGTTTATCGGTATCGAACGGTGTATCGGTATTACAAGGTCTATAGGGATCACACGGTTTATCGGTATCACACGGTTTATAGGAATCACACGGTTTATAGGTATCACACTGTTTATCGGTATCAAACGGTTTATAGGAATCACACGGTTTATCGGTATCACACTGTTTATCGGTATCACACGGTTTATAGGAATCACACGGTTTATCGGTATCACACGGTTTAACGGCATCACACGATTTAGCAAGGTCACAAGTTCCAACGGGCTTACATGATCTAGGGAAACTATTCGGTTTCACGATACTACACGGTCCAGCAGGGTCACAAAGTTCAACATGTTTACTCGGTCTAAGGTAACTTTTCGGCTTAACGGGTCCACACGGTCCAGCAGGGTCACAAGGTCCAACATGCTTACATGGTCTAGGGAAACTTTTCGGCATAACGGATCCACACGGTCCAGCAGGGTCACAGGGTCCAACATGTTTACATGGTCTAGGGTAACTTTTCGGCTTGACGGATCCACACGGTCCAACAAGGGCACTTGATCCAACGGGTTCATACGGGCTAAAGGTTTCACGTGGGTCTTTAAAGGGGCTTTCGTTTTCGGGTTGAGTGACACACGGATCACCAGTTTCTTCAATGACCTCATTTAGGAACTCTGTTTGTCTACTCAACGCGTCTACATGAGTCATTCTTGTGCCTGGCCGGTGAGCAATCGAATAAGGGAAACTTTCCAACTCTAATGACCATCGAGCAATACGGGGATTTATCGATTTCTTACTAAAGGTTTGGACCAAAGAATTACAATCAGTGACCACCAAAAATGGTCTATGCTCGAGGTACACATGGAACCAGCGCAAAGCATAGATTATCGCTAACGTTCCAGTTCGAAGCTGTGGTAGCGGGACTCAGCAGCGGTAGCTTTTCGCGAGTAAAGAAAAGAAAACGGGGTGTAACTTTCCATCGACTTGCCGTTGCATCAACACGGGCTCGAATTTTGAGAGCTAGCATCCGTATGCAGCTCGGTTTCATACTGAGGATTAAATATGCACAAAACAGGCGGACTAGCTGGGAGCATCTCTCAGGGTTATAAACGAGTTTCTTTCTAGTCTGTTCATAGGAAATGGGCCTCCCCTTTTCAGCGATTCCGTAACAAATCTTGCAACTCTTTGAGAAAATCGGCACAAATTTTCCGGAAATAGGAAAACAAGCCTAAACATGAATGCAACGACTTGCTATTAAACGGCAGGTGCGTACCGTTCGATAAAACTCCTCGGATACTCACATCGAACCCCAAATAATTAATGCGTTTTTGCAGAAATGTACTCTTCTTAAAATTAATCTCAAGGTTGTACTCCTGAAGATGACTCAACAACTTTCCTAGCAGATGCATATGTTCCTCAACGAAGCTAGTGGCCAAAATGACGTCGTCCATATTGGTATATATCCTCCAGAGCTGTAGATATAAATCTTTGAAACACGGCCGGACCATTCTTGAGTTTAGACGGCATTCTTGAATACTCGAACTGTCCGTCTTGGGTCACAAATGCAGTGTACTTAATGGACTGCTTTTCTACTCCTATGTGATGGAAACCACTCTTCAGGGCTATTACCGAAAATACCATCTTTCCTTCTAGGTATTCTAAACAATCTTCGATAAGTGGTAGCGGAAAATTGTCACGTACTGTTCTCTTATTTAGGCCCCGATAATCCTGGCAAAATTTTACTACTAGTACGACCTGTGATGCATACGGCGAATTACTCGAATTACCTTTTTAGCTAACAGCTCATTCAACCGTTTTGGGTTACAATCCCCTTTCATATAGACAAATCTCTAGGTACGCTATGGAACGGGGTTGAATCGGTCAGCTGTATACTCATAACACATTTGGAGAACCGTAATCCACAGAGACCTGTCACATATATTGGTTGCTTATCAACTTTCGACACTCCCGCATTCAACCTTTAATGTTCAAATGACAAAATGTTTTCAATTTGTCAAACATTCTTGGAGCGGCTGCACCCTCACCCCTAGGGCTGCGCGCACGTTGCACCTCATTACAAACTATCGATACGATACTTTCGGGTTAGAAATAACCTCATACCAGGGAAAAACGCTTGGGGGGGGATACTAAACGGGGGTTATATACAAACGAAAATCTGTTTAATTTCTAAAGCCAGGTTACATTTTTCAGTATTATTATTCATTACGAGCTTACGGCTAAATTTCCGAGAACATCCCTTCCAAGTAAAAGGGTGATGAAATATATTTTATTTGCATTTGATTTGTTCATATTCCCTAAGGCCAGTGACTTCTCCAACTTAGCGTACTCTTTCAATTGTTGATTTAGGGATTTACTTGCAAAGCTCACTGGGCTTCCGGTATTTAGTAATGCGAAAATATCGTTAATATCAGTGCATCCCTCTTTGCTAGGTATTCTTAAACTTACTAATTGAATAAATGACTTATCACTTAACCGATCCACCTCATCACTGGAACTCAAGGCGACGCACAGTGTAAGATTTTGCCAATCTAGGGGGACTTATTTTTTTGAGACATCGGCTTGAATATTCTAGTAAGCCCAAAGATTATGTTGGACATAAAAAAATGGGCGTGGCACTTTAGGGGGCGTAAAAATATGAAAAAAAACTGCTTTTTTAAAGATACTCTGTACCAAAAGGTAAAGTAAAAGTAAAATCGGCTTGTCAAGATGACAACAGCCCCAAGGGGCCAAAGCCGAGCCTCTCTCAATCTCTTGGCTTGTGCGCTTCTAATTTTAGCACAAGAGAAAGGGACCTACAGTTTAACGCCGAATCCGAACGGCAGTTTTTGAGAGGCTTTTCATGGCTAATTACTGCAATGCTGGCGCCAACAGCAAGAGGGTGTGGGGGGGGGTGTAAGTTTTATTCAAAGAAAAAAACTTTTCATTAGATGTTCCGAGGTGGGATCGAACCCACGACCTCATGCTCAGCAGTCGCGCACACTAACCGCTGAGCCACACCAAAGGTACATAGAGTATAATAAGTTTGTGCAAAAGCCATGTCCGTCTGTCTGTTCGTATGAACGCACAAATCTCAGAGATGGTAAGAGATAGAGGTTTGACATGTATGGGACTTATTCTTCTTATACTTGCAGGCAGATCAAGTTTATTTTTAATTTTTGCCACGCCCCTCCCGCCCCCGCAAATTGGAAAAAACGTCAATTCTCCCACAGTTTTATAGATAGAAGGTTCGTTCCTTCTGGACACATTTGGTAATTAGGATTAATAATCGATCCGCCAAAGGAATGGTAGAGATCGGATGAACGGTTGTCGAGTTATAATGAAAACAAACAATTATGGGTAGCACCGGTCGCAGCGGTGATGGACAGCACTTCACAGGTATAGAGTATGTTATAGTCGGGCTTGACCGACTTTCTTTCTTGTTTCTTATAATTTTTAACAACTTAAAAATATTTTTTTTACTTTTGGAGACAATTTTTTTTTTTTTTTGAAAATGTCCGATTTTTGTTATATGCTCATGTTTTTAGCTGCAACTGCAAAGTTATAAGCTGAACAGCTGAAAATAAGGTTTTATATTGAAGAAAATTGATTAGCAAAACCAAAAAAACTTTGGTTTATATTGTTAAGATTTTTTTTTTATATGGTAACAATTTAAACTTCTAAGAACAATTTTACTTCATTTATTTTTGGCAAGCTAATCCGACTCCGAATTCGAGTCACAGCTGTCGTCACTGTAGCTGTCGTCACTGTAGGGGTGAGTGATAAAAGTTGGTTTACATCTTCTGGAAGCTCTAAGTGTCTAGTTTTTGGTGGTGCTCGTAAACTTGCTATAAATGGATCGGATGATATCAGTAACCAGTGCATAAGATCAGTATTTGTGTAATTTCCTAGTGAAATGTTCACGAAAACTTCGCACTTCCTTATTTCTTGCCTCCTGGGCTTCCTCTGAGAAATTGCCAATGGAAGGGATGCAGGTAGAAATAATTTCCTTTCCATGAAATATGATTTTGTGCACAGTTACTGGCATGTAATACCACGAATATTCCCGCAAGTAGAGCTCTACAGTTTCAGCTAGGTATCGCTGAAAAGCTCATATATTGATCGAGCAACAGCTCGCTATACACGTGAGAATTGTGCGAAACCTGATTATCAAATCAATATTTATTCTTGTGATTTTTGCAGTCGTTTCAGAGTCAGAGAAAAATCTTCTTGAGGTATTGCCGTCGTTGGTATTACCTGCCTTTTGCTTGGGCATATCAATTAAGATGCCCATTTCTTTCTTAAAGCAGTATTGTATTTCCGATTTTCGTGCTGCTAGCTTTGCCTTATTCTCTTCGCCAGACACATACCAAGTCTTTATGTCAATTCTATACGACATGTGCAGCAAACATTCCATAAATCGAATCCACGCATGTAGGGGTGAGAGACCAAAGGCAAGCATTTCAATGTCGACTTCACGGTTCTCTAAGGCAGCTAAAGAGTTCATCATCGCCTCATTCTCTTTTGTCATTGTCCATGCTTCTGCGCCGTATAGCAGGACTGGGATGATAAGCGACTTGTATAGCGCAATTTTCGTTTTCGGGGGAGGTCTCTGCTCTTGAACTCCTTATTGAGCCCGTAATAACATCGGTTTGCAAGAGTAATTCTTCTTCGGATTTCCAGACTGGTGTTGTTGTCGCTGGTAATCGTCGTTCCGAGGTAGACAAATTCCTTAACAACCTGGAAGCTGTAGTCTCCCATTGCAACAGATTGTCCAAGCGTAGACTCACTGCGCGTTGATTGTAGGTACTTCGTCTTATCCTCATTTACCGCTAAGCCCATAAGTTTTGACTGCTTCTCTATCTTTGAGAACGCCTTTTTTACCACAGATTCGCTTTTGCCGATGATGTCAATATCATCGGCATATGCAAGTAGTATGTTATCTCTGGTAAAGATGGTGCCCGTTCTGTTAGCATTTGGGCACTGGCGCAGTATGTACTCCATCAGTAGATTAAAGAAGTCGCACGATAAGGTATCACCCTGCCTAAAACCTCTTTTGGTATCGAAAGGCTCGGAGCGGTCTTTACCTATTTTGACGGAGCTTTGTGTGCTTCTCAACGTCATCATGCAAAGTCGAACGTACTTTGCTGGAATACCAAAGGTAGACAGGGCTTCAAAGAACTTTGACCTTATCGGCGTGTCAAAGGCGGCTTTTAGTCAACAAAAAGGTGGTGGGTGTCGATACATCTCTCTTGGGTCTTCTCCAGGATTTGTCGCAATGTGAATATCTGGTCCGTGGTGGATTTGCCAGGTCTAAAGCCACACTGATAAGGTTCAATCAGTTCACTTATTCTCGGCTTTAGACGTTCACATAGGATGCATGATAGAACCTTATATGCGATGGGAAGGAGACTGATCCCGCGGTAATTGGCGCAAACCGCAGGGTCTCCTTTTTAAATATTGGACAAAGTACACTTAGGTTCCAATCTTCGGGCATGCTTTCTTCGGACCATACTCTGCATAGGAGTTGGTGCATGCACCTTACCAGCTCCTCACCGCCAGCCTTGAACAATTCAGCAGGCAGCTCATCAGCGCCAGCAGATTTGTTATTTTTTAGCCTTTTTATGGCGGATCTATCTCTATGTTATCGATTGGTGGTGTCGCTACTTCCCCAGAGGCGGCATTGTGTTCGTCATCACCTCCCAGCAGGTTAGAGAAAACAAATCTTATAGGTCGGCAGTATCTTGTGGTCGAAGGAGCAGGATTTTGCCAATATACAGATTTCGCCGCTCCACTTAAAGAAAATGTTTGCAGAGGAACCATTGATATAAAAAATATCGATTCATCTGACATATCCTCTTTAGTTTTTTGTTTGTATCGGCTTTGTTCAGCTCCATCGCATCCCCATTTTATTATTATGTGTACATCGTCTAGTTGAGACAGTGACTTAAAAATGTCTTCTTGAGCATTTATTAACCGTTTTACGGTATGATCAATAAGGGATAGTAAACTTATTTCAGCATAAGATTCTGTTACTTTTATACCAGTAGAATAGCATAACATTTTTGACTCCTTAACGAGATCATAACATGGATACAATTTTGGACAGACAATTTTTGTATGCTGCTTCAAGGTATTGTATTGGTGCATTGATAATTTACTGTCTATCATAAGGGCAAGTGCTTGATCTGCTGAAAGGCGTTTTGAAGTGCCACTAGCAGATAATTTAGCTTTCTTAATTATAGTCCCCGTTGACGCGGGAGCATTTGATAATTCATTCATCAATTTAGCTGAATCCCTTTTTCCTTCCGCCCGCAAGGCCCGTTCTGCGGCTGCTAGCAATTGATCATCATCCATCGTTGACTTCAAATCTTGGCTTTTCCTTTGTTGTGTTTTAAGACAACACTCAGAAAATGCTTTTTGTGCCCTCCCTCTTTTACTTGAGGTGGAAGCAATGACCTCAATGCGATAGTCTTCGGCATTTAATGTGACCTGAAGCCAACTTGCTTTATGAGTAAGAAATCTGGCTTTATCTCTCCTAGATTTGTCAAATCTGTTTTGAAATTCTAAAGACAGTTTAATTTCAATTTGGAGTGATCAATGTCATTGCCAAACACCATCACTGCGTGCTTTACAAGTGAGTCTCGCTTAGCGATTTTTACGTTCTTTGACCAAATCTCGAAAAATGCAGCACGGCTTATTTCATTTATTTCTAAATTGAAGGTCTTTGGGCAAAATATGGGCAAGATTTTATATTTGATTCTGAATCAGAATGAATGCCGGCGAATGATGTATGTTCTGGTTTGGATAGAATACGATAGAATTATGTAAGTTTTTTTCAGTTAAAAAAGGAAATATTACTTTTTGGCACTTTTTTTAAACAATGAAAAAAAAATTTTTTGGTTCAAATAAAATATTTTTGTTTTTGAAAGTGGATCAAAAATTGCTTAATGATTATGGAAAAAATAACTTTTGGCTGCTCCCACTGATCACGCGATGCAATTGAAAAAACTAAACGTTGTCAACTGATGCTCGTTTCCCAGTGCAAATTTGCATGCATTTCTAATGCACAGCTCTAAAAACCGTTATCTTCCAAAAACAATTTTGTTTTGTTTTGTGCTTGTTTCCGTAACAGTTGAACATTTCTAAAAGTGCTGCTTTAAGTTCATAGACTTCAAAAATAGTTCAACTTTTACTAAAAGTCCCCTAGATGGGCAAAATCTTACACTGTGCCACGGTTTTGATGCGCTTCGGGCACTGCTTTTATTGGTGACCAGCTTCAAAACAGTTAAAGCAGCGTCCTTTCGGCCTCTTAGGTTGCTAGCACTGCTTGCTCAAATGCCCCATCTGGCGGCATTTGTAACATCTCATCTCTCGAACTACGGTAGTCGGCCCAGCTGCCGGCGCACGGGCAACGCCTGGTGTCTGAGAAACGGCTGGCTTGCGCCCACTTTCGAACTGCACGGACTGGAATCGCATCAGCTTCTGGCGCAACTCATTCAAGGTAACACAATAGTATAGAGGCGCCGCACGACCGGTGTTGTCTTTGAGGCCATCCACGATGTATTTGATCACATCTGACTAATCCAAATCACCCTGTTGGGCAATATTTCTCATGGCGATGAAGTACTGTAGTAGGGATTCCCCCTTGGTGATCGAGCGGCTGAGCAACATCTTCATAATTTCGTAGTTGGACATTTTGGCACCAAACACTTCGGCTAGAGACGCAGCAAACGGTTGCCCAATGACCAACACTGGGCGTCGCTCAATCCGTATACGTGGGCTGCTCTATCCAGCCCCCGAATCCAAACATGAACTGCCAGGTGGTCGTCTCCGGAAAACAAAGGTATCGATGCTCTCCACATCCTTCAAATCGAAATGGGTTCCTTGCTCCACAGCTGCCGCCTTTTTCTCTAACTCGGTCATTTTTATTTTCGCCTCCGCAAGGCTCGCACGGGCGTCATAAATTGCAAGCTCACTTGTCATCGAAGCTAGTTCCTATTCCTCATAATCCAACTGGGCACCAGACACCAACGGAACGCCTCCTTCGCCTGCACCGTCGTCCTGCTCCATAAGTGATTGTGACGAAGCCGCACGCTGCCCACCACTCGCCTGAATAGAGTCTTCCACACACTGAGACTCTCCTTCTACGATCTCTCCATCACCTGGGGCTGACACAGTGTTACTGCTCTCCGCCATGATAGCCTTGGCTAATGTACGCAGTTGGTATATGGACGCTTCGGTTCCAACAGGCACTCCGTGATTCGCCAACAGTTCCAGCACATTATGCTTCGTTAAATTAATTAGGTCGGCGTATTGCATGAAATATTGAGTTTTTGGCAAACCCCACACCTGATTTGTAATCTCACGGGTCTTAATAAAACATTTCACTCTTGATGGGTGCAATATTTTGTGATTTTATTGAATTTTCTTTCTTCAGGCGTCGCTTGGTGGCCACGCCAGCTATTAGTGTGACCTTCCAGGGACTCTAAAAATACTTAAGATTCTTAATAGAAATAACCTCCCGTTCTTCGACTTCTTTCTCATTTGGGCTCCTGACTCGCTGGTTTTAGTCCTCTTTCATCTATGTGCCGGTTTTAGTCCGTGATATGTGCTTCTGCTTCTGTTTCCCTTTTTCCCGCAATTTACAGATTACTGGGGATATACAACTTATAATCTGATAGGGACCTTCATACCTGGGTGTTAATTTTGCAGCGAATCCTTCCGATGCCTTGGAGAGATGGTGCGTTTTGGCGTCTACCTCGTCGCCTACCAGTGGTTTCCAAGCGCGTCTTCTCAGGTTATAATGACGAGCCTGATCCTGTGCCGCCTTCTCCATATTTCTCCATGCCACCTCGAAGATCTCCGTTAACTTCTTCGCGTTTTCTCCCACACCCCTTTTTGTGTGTCCTGTCCCGAAATTGTTGTTGTCGTACAAGGCATTAGACAACCGCGGTTCACTTCCTTGTACGAGAAGCACCGGTGTGTATCTTGTTGATTCCGCCACACTGGAATTGACTGCTAAAGTGAGTTCCGGTAGCCGCTCATCCCACCTTCTCTGATCGGAGCCTGCAAACTGAGCTATCATAGTCTTGACCGTCCTGCTTGCTCGCTCCGTTGGGTTCTCTTGAGGAGTATATGGCGCTGTAAATTGGTGAGATACCCCCATCTCTTCCAAGAATCGATTAAACGCCTTACTCGTGAACTGTGCTCCATTGTCTGTTATTAGCACCTTTGGTACTCCGAACCGCGCCAAGATTCGTTCCCTGAACGCTTTCTGCAAGGCCACCGCCGTTGCTGTTCTTAGTGCTACTAGTTCTCTCCATTTCGGAAAATGATCGATCAGTACTAGTAACACCGAGTTCCTATGCTTCGATAGATGCAATGGCCCTACGAAATCTGCACAAACCGTTGCCCACGACTCTTTGGGGATCTGCGTCAGCATCTTCCCAGCCGCTTGCAATTGGTGCGATTTGTATTTCTGGCATGTTTCGCATACCCCGACATACTTGCAAATGTCCCTTTGCATTCCGGGCCAATAAAAATACCTTCTGCTCTTGTTCTACAGCTACTTCTTCATGTCCCGCTCGATGAGGTATATGTCTATATAAATTTCCCGACTCTTTTAAATAATCAGGAAATTTTTGCGGATTCTATTGAATCTTCTCCTCCATTCTCTGAATCCACCCGATCCTCTCACCTCCATCGGCTTACATTAGTTTTTCGCACTTTTCGGCCTCCAATGGTTGCCGTGAGAGTGCATCGGCTACCACATTGAGTTTGCCTTTCCTGTAGACAACCTCAAAGTCGTATTGCTGCAATTCTAATGCCCATCGGGCAACCCGCCCTGATGGACTTTCTAAAGAATTCAGCCATTTTAGTCCGTTATGACCTTAAAACGGTATCCCTCTATGTATTGCCGTAGTTTACGGACTTCCCAAACTATCGCCAGGCACTCTTTCTCCGTAGCAAAGTTATTTTGCTCTGCTGCGTTGAGAGTTCTACTGACGTTGGAGATAACTCTCTCTCCTTCGTCTGATGACTGAGTCAATTTAGCTCCCAAACCGTAATTGCACGCATCCGTTTGTAACACGAATTCTTTCTCAAAATCCGGGCACGCCAGTACGGGTGCAGACGTAAGTCTTGCTCGAACTTCCTCGAACGCACTCCGTCTTTCCTCCGTCCACTTCCATTTAGCTCCCCTTTTTAAGTAGAGAGTTCAATGGTTGTACCGTAGACGCGAAATCCGGTACAAATCGCCTGTACCATGACGCTACCCCCAGATACTGTCTTAATTCTCTGACATTTGTGGGTGGTTTGAGCTCCGCTATTGACGCCACTTTGTCCGGGTCCGTTTTAATACCTTCCTCAGTCACCATATGCCCCAAGTACCTTAACTCTTTTTTGAAAAATTTGCACTTTTCGACATTTATTTTGGGGTTTGCTGCCTTCAATCTGCGAAATACCTCAGCCAGATTTTTCGTATGCTCTTCCAGAGTCCGCCCAATCACAATGATGTCGTGAAATTTTTCCACGCGCGTTTCAGAACTTTCTACCTCAGGCTCATCTCTTGCTCTTGGCTCTTTTGGCCTGTTCTCGATTTCCACGACTGCCACCTATATTTTCTCCTCCAACCAACCATTCCTTCTGCCGCTTGGTAGGATCTCAATTGTCATCCCCGCACATTCCACTTTCAAACCGGCCTTTACTAGGAAATCCCATCCCAACACCAGTCCATCTATGACTCCTGGCAGGACCAGTTATTCCATTGCCAATTCTCTATTCTCCTGCCATCTGCTTGCCTCACCTGTCTCCTTACTCGGATTAGCGATCCTTCCCCACGCATTTTCTGCAACATTTCCTTGCTCACAAAACTACTGGTAGCCCCAGTGTCGACTGTGGCCTTATACGCTGTCTTTCCGATCAGCACTGTTGCAGACAAATGCGCTCCCTCGTCCTTTAACCGGGGTCGACGATCGTTTCCCGAACGCGTGCAGCACTGTTTTCACTCTTATCCGTCCGCATTGCCAACAGTACTCTCTCCACACCCCTTGACACTCCCGCGCAAAATGTCCTACATGCCCGCTCCGCCGCATGCTAGTGAGGGGTTTTCTACGAATCCTTCCCCGCGCGGTTGAGCAACCGCATGCGCATGTCCTTGGGGTGCTATTATTGCACATCTATGACAACCGTCATTTTGTGCCTGAGATTCTGTCCCGGATAAGTTAGGAGAGCCGGCTGCCTTAAAACGCGACCTATTCGGTCTGCTTTCCTGCCTCAAATTGTACCTGTCTCGCTCCAACTCATTAAATTCGTCTGCTAGCTTTATTAGTTGGGTCTGCTAGCTTTATTAGATGGTCGTACAAACGCTCTCAAATCTGGCAAGCTGTTATTTAACATCGTACTTAACTGCGTGGATGGTTTATAACAGTGGTCGCATCAATGTCTGCATCTCGACCATGTATACTTTAAATTTTTCCGATAATCCCTGTTTCCTTCTGTATACTTCGTCTTCCACCTTGTTAATTAGTCCCTTGGCAGAAAGTACTCTTGGAAACTCTCCAGAAACCCTGCCCAAGTGGTCCACTGCTGGTTATTTGCCACATACCACTTTACAGCTATCCCTTTTAGCATGGCTGGCATTGTCCTAGGTAACCAATTTAAGTTTATTCCGTATGTGTCCGCGGACCACTCTACTTGTGCAATGAACTCTAGTGGCTTGCCTTGTCCATCGAAACTTATTCCCCATTCTCTCACCTGCTTGGATACTTTGGAGTAATCGCTCCTTGGTGGTTGTTCCGGCGTCTGTCCTTCCTTGTTCCGCGTGTTTTTGGCTTCCGCGGTCATACTGGGTATGGACAACTCTTCCAGTTTGAAGTCCTGCCCCGAAAGCTCTAGCTGATCTTTAACCGGACTGTTCCTGGCGTGAAGTCTGGCCAATTCGTCGATCCTCAGACCCACTTTGAAGTCTTTTTCCATACTTTGTGCCCATTCACCAAACTCTTTCCTCATGTTTTCCACTGTTCCACTCACTTCCAACCCAAATTCCTTCGCATATTTAACCAACTCCTCCTTTTTGAGGTTATACACCCATGCTCGTACTATATTTACACTGTTTTACTCTTCTTATTCTTCAATACCACGTTGGGCGCCAGTTGTAACGAACCTTTGCAGCTGGGCGTTGCTCAGGGGTGCTAGGGAATCGATTCAACAAATTTATATTGAAGAATTGCAAGAAATAAGAAGACAACGATTTAAATGTACTTTAGTCTATATTTGGGTTGATGTAAATCAGTTAGTAATAACACTTAGGCTAAGTTCACAATTCTTTGTAGACTTCAGTTCTTAACTTCACCGTTCGCCCGTTCGCGCTTGCTCCCGGACCGACTTCGAAGTACTCGTGCTAGTCGCTTCGACCCCGCCGGACTTTCGCACTACACACTGGCTACCATTGACTTCCTTGCCAATTACCGTCGAGCCAATCGCTTCGACTTCCCGCAAGATTCCGTCACTCTGCCTTCTCGTTTAGCGTTCGCTCGCACTTAGGTTCACAATAATTACTGCCGCTTCACAATAATTATAGCTGCTCCGCAGGCCCCGTTCCGCTGCTCCAAGCAGGGCCTGTGTGATTCCAGACACCGCTATATGTTTCAAACGGGGCCTGCCTGCCTCCTCTGCCTTGGCTGCTGTCTCTGTACCGGGGCCTTCCGCTGCTGATGCTCCATCGAGGCTTTTCGCTGCTGTCGCTGTAACGGGACTTCCGCTGCTTTCGTGCTGCTTAGCAACACAAATCGTCCACTCGCAGCCGTCTCGAACATTCGATCCCGTTAGCTTGCTGCTGTTCCGTTGAAGTAAGGCTTTTGCCTCTCAGGCCACGGCCCTTGCTCTCCAACTCTCCACAGATCGCTCTCTCGCTCTTTTCACTATGAGAGAAAGCTTTCCCCAATTCGTCGTGCTACCCTGTAATCACCGGCTTGTGAGGAGTTACTCTTCACACTGTATGAACACCTAGATCTCAGAGACTTGAAGAGCCAGAGTCACAAAATTTTGTATGTAGACTCATATTGTCCCTACGCAGATCAAGTTTATTTCAAATTTTGGCCACTCCCCCTCACGCCCCCACAATAAAAAATGTTGAATAACTCCAACAATTTTAAAGATATCAAGCTCTGCAGCTCTAAAAGTTTCATAGAGATCGAATAATATATGGCAGAGTTATAAAGGTAATAAAAACGTTGCATACTTTTTGGCGCTACGTGCCCTTTTGCTCACAAATTGTTGAAATGGTCACATTGATGTTAATGCTCTGTTTATTAACTTAGGGAAAGGCTATTAAACACCAATTGCCTTGAGTAACGGGAATGTCGAAGTCAGGCAGGATCGACTTTAACTTAAGCTCTCGTTATTCCCTGTTACATTTCTTCTTTTGAGAATTTGTCATTGCTGATTTGTACGCCAAGGAAAGAGCTCGAGTTATTTAACTGAAAGGCTCAATTTTAAAGCAAAATAACTATTACTTTGGAGCATCTTTGATTTTGCTGATCATTGTAAGTAAAAATAAAAATTTAAAAACAAACAAAATCAAACCCCCACTCACATATTTTTATATGAAACATCTTTAATTTAGGTACGGAGGATTTTAGTAGATGTAAAATGGCAAATTTTGTGGCGTAGTTAAGGTTTTAGGTTTTAAGTTTAAGGTTTTAGGACTTAGGTTTTAGGTTTAGGTTTTAGGCTTAGCTTTAAAGTTTTAGGATTTTGGCTTAAGCTTTAGGGTTTGGGTTTCAGGCTTAGGTTCTAGGTTAAGGTTTTAGGTTTTCGGACTTAGTTTTTTGGATTTAAGTTTTGGTTTAGCTTTTTTGTTTTATGCTTTATAGTTTAGGCTTTATGCATTGGTTTTAAGTTTAAGGTAAGGTTTTAAGTTTTAGGTTTTAAGTTTAAGTTCAGGCAGTTGTTGGGACTTAGCGACCTGTTCTTAGTAATTTTAAGAAATGGTTTTAGACGGCTCAAGGTCAGGCGACCTTTTCTTTAGGTGTTGGTTTAGGTTTAGGGAATGTTTAGGTTTTGGCTTAGGTTTAGGTTAATGTTTAGGCTTAGGTTAAGTTTTGGTTTAGGTTTAGGTTAAGTTTCAGGTTTAATTTTAGGTCTTAAGTTTCTTAAGTTTTAGGTCTTAAGTTTGGGTTCACGCCATAGGATTTAAATCTTAGGATTTAGGCTTAGGGTTCAGCTTTAGATATTAGTTTTCAGTTTTAGGTTTTACGTTTTAGGCTTAGGTTTAGGTGTAGGTTTAGGTTTTACGTTTAGATTTTAGTTTTCAGTTTTAGGTTTTAGGTTTAGGCTTAGGTTTAGGCTTAAGGTTTTGAAGTTTAAGGTTGTGGGTCTTAGGTTTTAGGTAGTATTACTGAGTATCGAGTAAGTGAAATGTGGAGCATATCGTATGCAATATGCTTTACATCAATGCCCGTGAGTGTTAGCCACGCTCACACCTTTTTGTTTTTGGATTAGATTTTAAATAAATAAAGTTTATTAAAATTGAGTGAGCAGTACCGGAGATATGGAGCGCCAATGTCAACATTTCGGAAAATAATTTTCTTTTGAAGCTCCTGCAAGCCATACTATTAAAGCTAAAGTGCTGATGTATACCAAAGTATACATAATATGCTACTCAGCTGGTTTTTAATCAACACTGCTGGACTTCTGGTGAATATTCCCGTTTGTTTGGCACTTTGGGCAGTTGCCTTATGGCTGGTGGTGATTGGAATGGTCATCATCCATTCTGGGGTTGCAGGAGATCCTGTTCCAGAGGTAACGCGTTAATGACGGGAGTCTTTGGATCTGGACTTCAGATTCTGGCAACAGGTGCCCTTACCCACTTTTCGGGAAATGCCAACAGTCTCCCTTCAGCTTTTGACTTTGCAGTCTACTTGGGAATTCCTTGCAGCCATCTTGTCATTTCGGAATGCGCAGACTTATCCTCTGATCACATCCCTTTACTAGTGTATTTTTGTGTAGCTGCTTACACGGTGGCTAGCAAGCCCAGGCTTCTACCAAGGGGCTCAGATATAAGACGATTTAGGACAAGGTTGACGTCGTTAATTGCTGATGCCGTTCACTATTGTGTTGACTCCCCTGATACGATTGATACCTTAGCAAGTAGCTTTGTCGACAAAATCCATATTGCTGCTTTTCCTATTGTTACGACCTTTCGTGTGCCTCCATCCTCCTGGTCCAGTTCAAAGCCTGAAATTGTTGCTTTGGCGAGACGCAAGCGCTCATTGCAGCGCATCTGGATGGGGACGCGACACCCTCTTGATCGTGCTAGATGGAAGACTGCCACTGCGGAACTAAGGAGTGTCCTGCGCACTGCCAAGTCAGAATTTTTTGTGAAAAAGCTTAGCACCATTGACTCAGACCAAAACCATGGCTTTGCATTATGGAAATGTACCCGAAACCTAAAACGCCAGCCTCTCCGCAGAAACGCCCTCCGTTGCAACGACGGCACTTGGGTTCATTCTAATGACGCTATTGCGGATGCTTTTGATCGTGATCTGGAGAATAGATTCACGCCATTTGATATTGCTACCCGCCACGAAGAGCAGATCACCATATCGCGATTTGGTCTCGCATTTGGTCCACCATGTACTATCCGTCCGATTAATGAGGAAGAGATCAAAGAACAGATAAAGCGATTAAGGCCTTTCAAATCCCCTGGATTGGATGCTATTGACGGAAAGGTAGTCAAATCTCTCCCAATTGAGGTAATTTCCTGTTTAACGCTGTTTTGGAAGTTGATCATTTTCCAAGCCTCTGGAAAAGTGCCTTGGTGGTCATGGTACCGAAAAAGGACAAGGACCCACATAATGTAGACTCTTATCGACCTATTAGCCTCCTGCCTACATTCGCTAAGATTTTTGAGCGACTTCTTCTAGCAAGGCTTTTGACAATTGACTCTTTTGAGAGTGCGCTTCCAGATCACCAGTTTGGATTTCGCAGCCGTCACAGTGCAGTATAGAAGGTTCACAGAGTAGTTAGTTGTATAAATTGAAGCCGATACTCCCGGAGTGTCTGTGGAGACTTGTTGACTCTTTTTTGACGGACAGAGCTTTCTCTGTTGAAGTGCGTGAAACGCGATCCTTGTTACATCCTATTCGAGCTGGTGTCCCGCAAGGAATTGTTCTTGCCCCTGTTTTGTACACAGTGTATACTGCTGATCTTCCATATCTTGATATCCAAGGATCACTTACTGCCACCTATGCCGATGACACTATCTATTTGACTTCAAGCAACAGTCGCAGATCTGCCTATAGAAAAGCTCAGGAATTTCTCGACGAATTTGAATGTTGGGCCTCACGATGGAATATAGGTGTTAATGTGCAAAAGACGCAGCATGCTACGTTTACACTTCGAAGGGGTAACACTTCTCGACTCACTTTGGACGGGGCTCGAATTGCCCATAACAACACCATAACGTATCTAGGTGTTACACTGAACAGGAGGCTCACTTAGAGACCCCACGTTAACCGGGTGTGTGGCTCTGCCCGTTCAAAACTCCGGAAGATGGAGTGGTTACTTCGGCCAGAGAGTGGACTTTCCCTTAAAGCTAAAGTCAGGCTTTTTAAGAACATCGTCTTCCCTACTCTTAACTGGGGTATTACATGTTGAGGAACGGCCTGCACCCCAGACACAGAGAGTTGAGGTTTGGAAAGTAAGGCTCTTCGAGACATTTTAAGCGCGCACCGTTATGTATCTATTACCACCATATTCCGGGACTTAGGCATTCCCACTTTATGCGAAACCATTAAGAAATGTACAAATCGATACAGGGAGCGGTTAATTTCTCACAATTCTAACAAGGCGCTAAGGGGGGGGGGAGGCTGAACAGAATCCACCCAGCGGATTTGTGGATATTTGGACGAGCACCTCAAGATCGCCTTATTTAATTTGATTTATTATTGAATTCTTTCAGCATGAAAGCGTTCAAATGAATGCGAAGCATGCTTCAATAAAAACTATTTAAAAAAAAAAGCTGGTTTTTAAAACTAGAACTCACTCGGACAAAGTCTAAGGCATTTTTTTACAATTAAAATTTTCCACACCTTGTGTTACCTTTTAGTGCACCTGAAATTCACAAAAATTAATGTACGGTACCACATTTTTGTCAAACTTAGTTGTTTAGTTGGTTTCACAACTTTGCAAAGTTTCAAGCTAATCGGACACCATTTAGGTGTAGCTCCCATGCAAATTCACTTTCTTTTCATAGAAAAATTCGCTTTTACGGTAAATATTTTTGAAAATAGTTTTATATATTTGAGTTTGTTAGGCTAAAATTTATTTCTTAGTTGTTTCCATACTTATAGTAAGTTTCAAGTCAATCGGACATAGTTTAGGTCTAATTCCTATACAAAATCAGTACTTTTTTATACATTTTATAGAAAAATTCGCTGTTTTTTTTTTTAAATCTATATTTCATATAATTAATAAGCTTCTAAAATATCTGAAAGATACATGTCAGTCATTTCCTTAACCAATAGATTCTCTGCTTCCTTATCCATGTCAACTGAATCCAATTTCCACGTATACCGTTTACTGGAAACAAATGGATCAGATGAAGATAAAAGCAAATGAAAAAGATCTTCGGTCGTGGCACTTCTCGAAATTTTTCTGGCGTTCCCTATAATATCTATAATCTTTATTTCTTTTTTCCTGTGCTTCTTCAGACGGCTCCCTCTGTGGAAATATATTATATTCAATAATAACCTTGCCATGACACAAAATCTTGTAAACTGTTGGGTACATGTTTCTCCAAGGATATTTCTCATTGTACAGTTTAGCAGTTCGCAAAGCAAATTTTTTCATATTTCTTTCCATCAATAGCCTTAGAGCAAGAAAGAACTTGTAATAAAATTTTAAATCTTTTAATGAGCTCTAAATCAATTCCTGTAATCTCGCTGGCCAACTGTGGATTAGAAAAAAACGACGAGCGGTGTTACCATCATTGGTATTGCCCTCACCTATTTTCGGGTGATATATTATAAGCGCGATTTCTTTATAAGAGTCTTGGACATGCTTTTCTTTAAGATTCTTTTTTTCTCTTCATTGCGGATTGTGCCAGAATCTCCAAAGCCTGAGTATGTGTTCCATAAACCTTATCCTAGTATGAAGAGGAGATATTCCCAATTCGTAAGCTTTGCAGGTGTCAATAGTTGCCAACGGTTTTTGGCTTAGTTTGTTAATGTCTGATGGCAAATTATGCAGGAAGACGTTGGCTTTGTGTCAGTTAGTACTTGTGCGACTTTTCCTTCTATCATTGTCAATTGAAGATTATAAGAAATTTTGATGCTCTGTCCATTAAATTGTATTAGGTGTGGGCAAAGTTTTTCAATTTGCAATTTTATAGCATAGACTTCCCTTAACCACCTCTGTAGTCTCCTTTTCGAACTAAGAATTTAACTGGTCTACAGTATTTTGTGGACGAAGGAGTATTATTTTTCCAAACATCTATTTCAGAATTAGTACTTGTTGATGGCTCGTCATCATTCAATTTTTCTTAACACACAAGAGAAATCAGAAACATTGCTGAATCGGAAATATTTTCACCCAATGTCTGTTTATAGTGTTTTTGGCACGATGAACCATCGCAACCCCATTTTCAATATTAAGTTACTTTAAAATCGGCATAGCAAGATATGGCTCGCTTGTCCAAGGATAGAATAAGTCTGTCTGCTGTGTGATCTAGCAGAGACTGAAGTTCAACCTCAGCTGAACTTGGTGAAACTACTATAGATTCCTTTGGGGGATAGCATGATTTTTTGAATTCATTATAAGGTGTGTACTTTTCTCTAAAGCCAGAGCCAATGCTTCTTTTGGTGAATAGATCTTTGGATTTTCAGGAGTAGGAATACTAAGCAATACTCTTTTCTGTCTGGTAAGGACTAGCAAGGAGTACTTTTTCCACAACTCCTGCCTTCTGAAAATATCCGGCAGACCTAACATTATGGAAAATGGCGTCATAAATGTTTCGTTCTCCAATAGTTTCATTAAGATCGTTAAGTCTTCGTCGACGCGTACGGTAACTGATTTCTTCCATGTTAATGTCTTCTTTGGGTCGACCTACATTTGCCAGTTTCGTATTGCGACATTTAAAAACCTGGATTTCTCGATTTCACCACGCAATATTTCGGACTAGAAATCTTTGTTTAAAACTATGAACAATCCTTAAACGTTTTTTTAAATTTATTAAAAATTACGCAATCTTTGCATGCAAGTCTGACCCCTTGTCAATGGGAGTCCTGGGAAATATTGATCCTACATAATCAAACACTTTTTCTTCATTCATGCTATTAAAAAATACAATAGCCAAGTCCCTATGTGATAAAGTCGACATACATGCTTAATATTGTTTTGCTCTCACTTTAAATTTTGTTCTTTTCTTAGCAAGTATTGCCGACCAGGTTTGCCGGTCTCCTCCTTGCAATCAAAACTATAAGCCGTAGGGGCCATGAGAGAAAAAGAGATAGCGCATGTAATTTCCTGCTAACCTACAAACATACATGCGAACGCCTTAGACCCGTGTGCTCAAGTAAAACCTTGACTTTTTCACAAAAATCACTTTTTCTCGAGTTGGGTGTCATTCGGTGTCGGCTAATGATATGCTCCTAAAAAGGGACACTTTCGACCAGGGGTGGGCACAATTTTTTATTAAGGGAGCAGTCTTACAACAACAAAAACAACCCCTATTACCGATGCTCGAATCCACCAGCCAGTCGCCTGGCGCCAGGCTGCGATGCGCAATAGATTTGTTGTTGTTTTCGTTTCGAAGCTGTCTGTCTTGTGTGCGTGACAAGGCAATTCTTAATGCGATTGCGTGGCGCCAGCTGCCGAAAAATAGCCCCCGGGAGCAATGTCAGCAGAAAGAGCAAGGCCGTGACCACCGATGCTTTAGACTTTAAAATGAAGCAATCAAATCTTTGAAGACTTTTGAAGACTCCGAAAGTCTTAAAACAGGTGTAAAATAGGTACCTGCACCAAAACAATTGTTTACAAGCCACCCATTGGATTTTCTGGTGATATATATCTGACGAAGGCTTTTCCATGGCGGCAGCCGAAACGGACGTCTACACAGCCACAGCTACTGTTCATGTTCATATGTATTCTTTGTTGAATTTTCTGGTTGATTATTGAACTATAATAAAACCTCTACCTTCAGCCTGCTAACATTCACTTTGACTAATATCAAAACAGGTTGTTAAACCCACATTCAGATACAATAACGGAATTGGCTCGCCGTGATGTTTGTTATAAAACCTTAACGGTTCCCTATTAAACAAACAACAAAAATACATTGGTATTTATACAAAAAGGGAAGCATACTCCTTTAAATAAATGCACACAAGAAAATCGTGGCACACTTTAAGCACAATCTGACACGAATTTCTCAGTAATTAAAAAAGTGGGCACAAACAACAGAGATACATTGAACAACCTTCAATGCCAATGCATATACCTTCAGATACCATTAAGAGCGAAGCTTAAAGCTAGTTGAAAGTTCGTACTATTTGTGCACTTGGAATTCTCAACTCGTTATTCGCCGGCTGGGTAATATAAAAAGGATTTGCAAATGGCTTGTTGGTGTGACAGCAACTGAAAGTGTACTGACGAAGGCTTTGCCATGGCGGCAGCCGAAACGGCCGTCTACACAGCCACAGCTACTGTTCATGTTCATATGTATTCTCTGTTGAATTTTCTGGTTGATTATTGAACTTTAATCAAACCTCGACCTTGAGCCTGCTAGCATTCACTTTGATATACTTATATAATAGACCAATCTAACAAAATTTTAAGAACTTATAAATGTTTACTACGTCCGAAGATATTATAAGTCAAAGTACACAAATAACACAGTTCAACAAATATTGGGTCCATGCGGGCCGGGGTATGAAATTGATACCGTTCGATGGAGTTTATCAAGCTGAACAGTTTTCAGAATTTCTCTAGCACGTAAAGTTTTTGAGAATCAATGGTAAAAGTTGTTAAAAGCGTATAAAATGTCATTGATTAAAATGCCATCTTGATTTTAAAAAGACTGTACTGACATACCGCTAATTTAGGTTAATTGTTAGGATAAGCTGTTTTTTTTTAAATTATTTATGGATCATGGACCAACAACCAGGAATTTAGTTAATTGCCGTACAAAGATTAAAGGTCTCTCTATGCATCTAAATTTTCAAGCGTATCATTCGGTTCAAGATGGCTTTTTAAAAATTTTTTGAAAAGTCCCATTTTAGGCCTTTTTATCAACTTTGACCAATGATTTCTCCTAAACTTGACGTGCTAGAGAAATTCTGAAAATTGACTTGTATTAAGCTTAAAACCCTCTGTCAAACGGTTATAATATTCATTCGAGGCCGGCGATGACCCAATATTTGTTGAACTGTGTAATCCACAAAAGTTGTATTTTTCGGTTTGTAAAAAATTGACCAAGTTTACGCGGCTAAAACATTTTTGTCCGTCAATATATCTTAGCCATTTTTTGCCTACCTTAATTTGTGTGCTTAAACTTTCGACTTAGCCAAAGAAAGTTAAACTTTTTAACAAAATTGAAATAAGGGTTTTTGCCTAAGGCGGGGCAAGTCTGGACCACTGTGCGTCGTATTAATTGTCGAATGTCGTTTAGGGTACACAATAGTCTGTATTTAACGGTTTACCCGCTTGGTTATTGAGTATGGATGAGTGCCCCGAATTACCCCCGTTCCAGGTATCGGATTCTCGTCGTCTTAAGGGTCTTATGACAGCCATCTTCTACTTGCTACTAGGTCGTGCTACTAGGTCTAGTGGTACGAGATGAAATATGGTGCTAAGCGCTTCCTTGGGTGTTGTTCGGAGTGCGCCGCCCACTTTGTTCATGTTGTTCAGGACAAATTGTTTCCCGAGTGCTGGCCACCAAACTAGTGATCCATACAGTAGTACTATATAGGGCGTACTACAGCTGTGTAAAGCCAATGTACTATTGTTGGGGGAAACTGGCATCTACATTAAATTTAATGGCTTCTACATTAAATTGATCAGATATATGCAATGTATGCATGGGGGTATAGTGTCTATAACAGTCGAGCTTGACGGACTTTCTTACTAGATTTTTTTTTAAATTACTTATATATTTGAAGTTGATTTGCGCGCGATTTAGACCCATGGTTTCTTGGTGAAAGAATTGTCCCTAGTTTTCGATTTTGCTATACGCTTTGTTGGTTTTTTTCCTCCCATACAAATCGTAACTTAAAACGCCCAAGTGGAACGTGGGTGGGACTCCTCGTACGCAACGCTGGACATTGCACACTCGTTCATCAATTGCAAAACATTTTTGTTTAACTGAATTAGCTGCAATTGTTGCTTTTCAATTGCAGTTAGTAACACAACGTCACTTAAATCCATTACGATTGATGAGAAACGGTAAACAAATAGACCACGTCAGCTGTTGTTGTTTTGAACGCGGACGTGAATGCTGAACGTAGTAGAAATACCTGAGGGAATTTATCGATGAATCGTGCAATCGATGTCAGAACGCGTAGAGGTGGTATTCGGTTATAAATCTTTCAGCGTGATCTGCAGGTCATGATGCTGGTCGCGCTCAGTTACCTAGGCAGTAACGATCCCTTTCTGTTTCCACGCTGCATGGTTTCCAAGAGTGAGAGAGAATCTGGCCAATGATGAGGCCGACGCCCTGAATGGGGATATTGCGAAGTTGCTAGGATAGTTTGTGGATGAGAATGTCTATCTGTCCAGAAAAAAAAAAAACAACCGGACTACCAGTTGAGTTCTTCTAACTTACAAATGACCAAATATTACATGGGTGTGACTCCTCGATCGCATGGGTGTGACCCCCTGGTCGCTCTACACAGATTTAGCATTTACGGAAATTTTTTAAATAATTGTATTAAGTGCAATTGTGGCTCTTTTATTGCTAAAAGTAAAATAATGTCAACTTAATTTATTTTGTTTGCTCCGCAAAGGTAAACAAACACACCAGATCAGCTGTAGTAAACGTGGAAGTGAACGCTAAACGCAGTAGAAAAACCTTTGCAATCGATGACAGAACGCGTAGATGTGGAAATCAGCTATTACTTGGTCTGACCACATTAAGGAAGCTGTAGCTGTCACCAAGGCTAAGGTGTAACGCGCTTGCTGCAGCGGTTAACCGTTTCTTTTTGAATTGTATCTGGCATATGCAGCTCCCTCTTATGGTCAGTAGCTGAACTTTTAGGAGAGAGTGGGCGGAGAAAGAGACACACAAAAAACCTTAACAATTGGCGACGGTTTCTTTGTGCAAGTTGCAGGTTTGGCCCCATTTGGGAATTTGATTCCTCTGACCGGTAATAACCTTTTTGCCTAAAGAAGGCTAGACTTTTTCTTCATTTAATTTTGGCTGAACTGGGCAGCAGAAACAGAAAGCGACTCACTATTGGCAAACTTCACTCCAATGGCCCCAAGTCACTCATTCTATGATATTCGGAGCACGAGAGCAGAGATCAGGCGCATCAGACTTCGAGGGAGCTAGTGCTAAGGCAAAGACCAAACAGCGAGTGCGCGCCGATCGTGCTGGGTTTTTTTACCCCGGTTTTTGTTACCGAAATGGGCCAAAAGTGAGCAAATTCCGCCCCAAAGAAGTGAATTTGTTTTATTTTTGGCATTTCACTCGAGCCAAAGTGCGTGGGAAAAACTAGAAAAAGGCTGAAGTGACCACCCAGCTGGAAAAAATTATATTAATTTTTTTTTTGTGCTAAGGTAGGGTAAATTTTTTTAGTGACTGTGTTTGAATGGGCACTTTGAATCGCCTCTTAACTCACACCGAAAATCGGTTGAAAATTTGGCCGCATGGCGGTTATATAAATTTTGTATATTAATTCCTAGTTTCTTTTCTTTTTTAGTGAAAAGAGAAAGAAAGGGAGTGAGAGAGAACGGGATGAGAGCCGAGTCTCCACTCCAATAGAATGAGGGAAAAAAAAACTCAATGTGTATGAGCGAATTTAAATTTGATTTTTTTTTCATATGGACGCTGACGTACAATGCACAGTACGTTCAAGTGGCCCTTGCGACACCAAGCCGAAACCTGTTACGCGCGAACCCTAGGCAAAATAGCCGCCCACCTAACCGACCTAGAGGCGCAGCCGCCAACGTGCAACACGAAAGCCGGATCGAAAAGTAAAAAATAAAGTTAAGTACGGGCCAAATGAGTTAAAACAGAGATTTTTAAAGCAGGAAGAGAGAGTTCCGAATTGATTAAGCGGTAGAGTTTGTTGTAATCAGCACAGAGGACACGAAACGGATCATGCAAGGCATAGTTAGTAGTACAATGTTTTAGAGATAAGGGGACAAAGTTACGGGTCAGTCTACAAGGAACATTAAGATTAATTTGGCTAACCAACTCCGATGAATCGATTTCGCCATTAATTAGTCTATGTATGAAGATAACACCAAGCATAACTCTACGGTTAAATAAGGAAGGAAGGTTAACTAAAAGTAGTCTACTAGAGTAAGATGATAAACGGACCTCTGGATTCCAGTATCTTGATGGATCGAATATTGCGGAGACCACACACATGAACCATACTCAAGTGTAGGACGGAAAAGAGAAGAATCTTGGTAGTGTAGGGATCGTCAAATTCTTTCGACCACCGCTTAATAAACCCAAGAACACTTCTGGACTTATTAACAGTAGCAGTTACATGAGAGTTAAATTAAAGTTGATGGTCAAGAATAACCCCAAGATGATTTACTTCATTTAGGCGCTGCAATGCCACATTATTAAGCATGTAAGTGTCTAATTGTGGTAAGCTTCTGTAAAATGTCATAACCTTACACTTCAAACTGTAAAGGTTTAGAAGATTATCTTGATACCAAGTGTGAAATGCATCCAAGTTTGCTTGCAAATTATAGCAGGAAACCAAATCATTATATGTTAAGCAAATTTTCACATCATAGCGTACTTAAGCACCCGAGAGTGAGCCAAGACTGAAGGAAGATCATTGTTAAAGATAGTTAAAAGCAATGGGCCCAAGTGACTTCCTTGGGGAACTCCAGAAGTAACCTGGATGCACTTAGAATATGAATTACAAAATATAACTTTTTGGGTTCTACTACTTAGGTAATCAGAAATCCAACTGAGGAGGTTAGTTGGAAGGCCGATTAAACTCAGTTTGTGAAGCAACAAGGAGTGATTAACAGAATCAAAAGCCTTACTAAAATCAGTATAAATGACGTCAGTCTGCATTTTACCTATGAACCCTTTGATCACTGAATATGTGAATTCTAAAAGGTTAGTGGTAGTAGATCTACGCTTCACAAATCCATGTTGGAAGGGTGAGATAATGAAACTACATTAATGTTGCAGTCGAGATGTTATAATTGTCTCAAAAGATTTATTACCTTTTTTATGGAGTGGAATAATAAAAGATTCCTTCCATAACAAAGCGAAAGCGGATGACTCCAAGGACAATTCAAACAATTTATGAATAGGCTTACAAAGTGCATCCGCACAGAAACTAAGTACACAGCCAGGCACACCGTCAGGGCCCGGTGCATACATGGGTTTTACAGAGTTAAAGTCGCAAAAAAGCGAGCTATGAATGATAACGGGGCTAAAAATGCAATCAGTCATATTCCACCCATAAGGGTATCGTTGACTCGCACAGTACCTAGAAGACGAGTAGGTTGACTTAAAAAACTCCGCAAATAGATCAGCTATTGCTTGGTCAGTGTTTGCTTTAACATTACCATACATAACCGATGGGGGCAGGGTGGATGAATTCCGTTTAGAGTTAACAAAAAAAAAAACTACTTAGGATTTTGCGAAAATTGAAGTCTACAACGGTCAAGATAATCTTTATAGCATTGAGCATTAAGCACAAAGCACATTAGAGCTAGAACGGGCAAGCACATAACGGGAGAAGTCCGATGATTTACCGGATTTCTTATACTTTTTAAAATATCTCGACTTCCTGTTCTTTAAGTTTGTTAGTTCCCTTGAGAACTAAGGCTGACTATCTGGATAGCAAGGACACTCAAGTGGAACACAAACATCAAAAAGAGAGTTCAAGTTATCGTAGAAAAGTTGTATGGCAACGTCAATATCTGTACAAGTCTACAACTGAGATCAATCAGTGTGAAATATTAAGTCGTTAAGCTTTAATAAGTCAGCTTTTTGGAAACAACGGGTCTTAGCCGTCAAATCTCTGGAAGCAGAACACACACGAGAAAGCAAATCAATGGTAAGTTCCAATGTAGTATGAAAAGGGTCCTCCGGAAGAACCAATGGGTCAATCCTAGATGCAACATTGCTGTTGGGATCCAAAAGGAAAATCAAGTCAAGCGATCTGTGTATCGAGTTGCGAATAGGGTTAACCTGTGCCATTGACAAATCAAGAAGTCTATCAATAAGGAAATGGGATTTCGAAGGTAAAAGCGCATTTGATACTTCATTTGAGGACCAATTAATCTCCTGCAAGTTAAAGTCACCAAGTACAATTAAAACGTCACTGTTTGATAGCAACGAAGAGGCCGATTGGATAGCAGAAAGGTGCGAGGTGTAAATTATAATATCGGATTGTGGAGGAATATATGAACAAGTAATAAAAACGGAAAAATTTACAGAAAGTATTTCTTTGGAAGGCAGGAACTCTCCTGTGGTTATGGGGGCGTATGTAGTGAGGTAAAGTTGCTGACCGGTTTAACATGGTAAACCCAGCGCGATCCTGGCTTACTGCGTCTCAAGTCGACTCACACCTCCCCGTGGTAACCCCTGGTAACAGAGCGATGCATCCGCAAAGCTGCTGGCTAACGTGAGCGGCGATCCTTTCCCTGGGACAAATAGGGGCGTTACTTCGGGCTTGGCACCCGATTAGCGTCTAATTCATCCGCCAATGAAAACTAAAAAAATGCCTCGGATACGGACCACCATCGATGACGACCCACGCAAACGTTTTAAGGACCACGATTTGAGGATATGCACCTGGAATGTTCGCAACCTCAACAGGGAGGATGCTGATAAACAGTTAATGAAAGTCCTCGAAGATTATTCATCAGACGTTACCGCACTCCAGGAAATGCGATGGACTGGACAAGGGAATACGTTAAGAAGAACATCATAAACCAATGCCCCCTGGGAGATCTACTATAGCGGACATGCTACAAAGCACGAGTTTGGATGCGGTTTTGCAGTCTGCGGAAGACTGCGTCACTCTGTCATCAGCTTCACACCTGTTAACAAGCGACTAGCCGTACTCAGACTTAAGGCAAAATATTTTAATATTAGCCTTATCTGTGCGCACGCCCCAACAGAAGACAAGGACGCCGCGACGAAAGACGAATTCTATGAGTGCCTGGAACGTACATACCAGCGCTGCCCTGATCACGACATTAAGATCGTGCTAGGCGATTTTAACGCACAAATCGGGAGAGAAGCCGGTTTTAGTCCGACAATCGGCCGTTTTAGCCTGCACGATGAAACCTCCAAAAATGGAGAGAGGCTAAGAGATTTTGCTGCGGGCAGGAATATGGTCGTTAGTAGCACAAGATTTAAACACCGCGACAACCACATGGCGACCTGGAGGTCCCCTGATAATAAAACGGAAAACCAGATTGATCACGTTGTGATAGACGGAAGGCATTCATCGAGTGTGCTAGACGTACGTTCTTTCCGAGGAGCCAATATAGACTCGGATCACTACCTTGTTGCAGCCAAAGTACGCACGCGGCTCAGTGTGGCACATGCCGCACGCTCTAGTACACGTCGAAAGCTGAACGTCGAGAAGCTGCAATCACAACGGACCTCCGAAGCCTACACAGCAAAACTCACCCATTTGCTCAAGGAAATTTCACCTTTCCCTTCAGGTATAAGTGAACAGTGGAAACATATTTCACACTCCATGAGTACGGCTGCCAAGGAGACTCTCGGATATGCCGAGCACTCCCGAAAACAGTCATGGTACGATGATGAGTGCCGCCGCGCTACTGCAGAGAAAGACGCTGCCTACAGGAGAACTCTGCAGTCGGGAGCAACGCGAGCTGTCAAGGAGCGATATCGGAAGAAAAGGAGAGAGGAGAAGCGCCTTTTCAGAAGGAAAAAGAATGAGCAGGAAAGGCGTATGCGTGAGGAAGTCGAAAGCCTGTTCGGCATGAGTGAGACTCGAAAATTCTACCAAAAAGTTCGGCGACTAGCCGAAGGTTTTAAGCCCGGAGCCTCACAATGTAAGGACGAAGCCGGAAATCTTGTCACAGATCCAAAAGAGGTACTAGACAAATGGAGAAACTATTTCTCCAACCTGCTGGGAGGCGATGATGAACACAATGACGCCTCTGGAGAAGTAGTGGAACCACCAATCGATGATATAGAAATAGACCCACCGGACCATAACGAAGTTTGGTTAGCCATAAAAAGGCTAAAAAATAACAAATCAGCTGGAGCCGATGAGCTGCCCGCTGAATTGTTCAAGGCTGGCGGCGAGGAGCTGGTAAGGTGCATGCACCAACTCCTATGCAGAATTTGGTCCGAAGAGAGTATGCCCGAAGATTGGAGTCTAAGTGTTCTCTGCCCAATACTTAAAAAAGGAGACCCTGCAATCTGCGCCAATTACCGCGGGATCAGTCTCCTACCCATTGCATATAAGGTTCTGTCATGTATCTTATGTGAACGTCTAAAGCCGAGAATGAGCGAACTGATCGAACCTTATCAGTGTGGCTTTAGACCTGGTAAATCCACCATAGACCAAATATTCACATTGAGACAAATACTGGAGAAAACCCATGCGACGAAAATCAAAACCTACCATCTTTTTGTTGATTATAAAGCCGCTTTTGACACACCGATAAGGTCAAAGTTCTTTGAAGCCCTGTCTACTTTTGGTATACCAGCAAAGTACGTTCGACTTTGCATGATGACGTTGAGAAGCACACAAAGCTCCGTCAAAATAGGAAAGAACCTCTCCGAGCCTTTCGATACCAGAAGAGGTTTTAGGCAGGGTGACACCTTATCGTGTAACTTCTTTAATCTGCTGATGGAGTATATACTGCGCCAGTGCCCAAATGCTAACAGATCGGGCACCATCTTTTATAAAGATGTAATGCTACTTGCATATGCCGATGACATTGACATTATCGGCAAATCCGAACGGGCGGTAAGCAAGGCGTTTTCAGAGATTGAGAAGCAGTCAAAACGCATGGGCTTAGCGGTAAATGAGGAAAAGACGAAGTTCCTAGTCTCAGCGCGCAGTGAGCCTACGCGTCTTGGACAATCTGTTGCAATGGGAGAGTACAACTTTAACGTTGTAAAGGACTTTGTCTACCTCGGAACGATGATCACCAGCGACAACAACATCAGTCTGGAGATCCGAAGAAGAATAACTCTTGCAAACCGATGTTACTACGGGCTTAGTAAGGAGTTCAAGAGCAGAGCCCTCTCTCGGAAAACGAAAATTGCGCTATACAAGTCGCTTATCATCCCAGTCCTGCTATACGGCGCAGAAGCATGGACAATGTCATCAACGGATGAGGCGGCAATTGGCGTGTTCGAGAGAAAAGTCCTTCGGAGGATTTATGGACCTCTAAACGTTGGCGGCGAATTTCGCATCCGAATGAATCACGAACTGTATGAGCTCTATGGGGACACTGACCTAGTCAAGCGCATAAAACAACAGCGGCTGCGCTGGCTTGGACATGTTACTCGTATGGATGAAGAAGCTCCAGTAAAAAAAAGTGTACAGGCAGAACGAAACTTAGTTGGGAAAAACAGGTGCTGGAAGACATAAAGGCGCTTGAACTGAACAACTGGTGCCAACTCGCACAAGACAGAGGCGAGTGGCGGGCATTAATAGCAGCGGCCGAGACCGTCAAACGGTTGTGATAGAAATGTCGGGCCAAATAAGAAGAAAGAAAGCCCTTAACATCATCAGATATGAGATCAGGGGCAAGCCTTGAAACAAATACATGTTTCTTTGGTAGAATACCCGTTGGAGGCTTGCGAGCACCAGATACCCCAGCCACATCGGTAATGCTAACCGAAATAGGAGGGGCAGGAGGCACAGGTGGCGAAACTTTTTCTTGCACTATAGGTATAGAAACCTCCTGAACGGACACGTTGGGAACTATATGTACATTAGAAATTACCTGACTAGGAGCAGAGTTGCTACTATTTGAAGCAGTCAAATCACCACTATCAGATAGATTCTGAACTGTTAGAGGCTTGGGAGCACCAGTTACCCCAGCAACATCGTTAACGCTCACCGAAATAGGAGGGGCAGGAGGCGCAGGTGGATAAATTTTTCATGCACCTCCTGGACGGACACGTCGGACACTATAGGTATATATGAAAATTACCTGAGTAGGAGCAGAGATGCTACTCTTTGAGCAGAAAATCGCCCGTTAAATTCCGGTTGGGATGGAGAATGATATCAGTTGGTTTTTTTTTTTAAAACATGGACAAAAAAAAAAAGCAGAGTGGAGATAAAAGAAAAAAAAAAATTTTTTTTTTTTTTGGAAAAGGGGAAAACATAAATTTTTTTATTGTAAAAAAAAGAATAAAAAACATAAAAAAAAATTTTTTTTAAAAAAAAATTAAATTAAACGTTTTTTAACCCCTTTTTTTTGCATTTTTAAATTTCTATTTTCCATTTTCCCAGGGAAGAAAAAACCACAGCACAATTTAAGACCTTTGGCCAGCTCAATGGCGTCCTTAACCCTGGCAGTATAACCAATACATTTTACACATATAACATGGTCACAAAGCCAGCTCGTAATTAAGTTATCATTGGCGCTGCCTTACGAAACCTTGCAGTTTTTATAACAGCAGATTGGATTTGAATAACTCATTTTCAGAGATTTAAAACTCAAATCGAACTCAACACCAAATAAGCAGAGTAACACAGACCAAAGTTTACCACTGGGGTCAAACAATCAACAATCAGTAACCGCAACCGAAAACAGCAACAACAATTGCAAGCTTTTAAAATTTAAATGCACAAAAAACACAACAACAGGAAAGCACACACACAGTTAGAGCGCGGTTGAGCCGATCGCGATCGCGAGAAAGATGAGTGGGAGGGAGTTAAGATAAGCTCAGCATCACAACAACACAAATGAAGAGAGCGCGAGCGTTTGACAAAAAGGCAGGCAAATACAGAAAGCACAAACAAAACGAAATAACAAATCTAAGCACAGCAAACACAATGCCGATTATGTAATTACGTTTAGTTTGTAAATTAATAACAAACAAATAGCAATTTAGAAGTATGTATATTAACTCGACAAATTAGACACAAAATCATTACATATAGTGATACAATTATGACACTGTTCAAAAAGTTATAAAAGCGCAGAGAAATTAACACGTCCGTCTTCAAAGAGAATTGGGTGCGAAAAAATATAAATTGTGCTTATTTTATTATTTTTATACCCTGTTCCCATTGAAAATGGGAAAAGGGGGATCATGAAGTTGTGCAAAAGTATGTAACAGGTAGACCTTATAAGCATTTGCGACCCTATAAAGTATATATATTCTTGATCAGCATCAACAGCCGAGTCGATTTAGCCCTGTCCCTCTGTCCGTATGAACGCGTCGATCTCAGAGACTATAAGAGCTAGAGCAACAAATTTTTGCAAGTAGATAGGTGTATACCCGATTCAAAACGAGTTTGTTTCAGATTTAGAAAATTCCTCCCCCTCCCCCCTTTAAGGGCAAAAAACTGACAGAGCCACAATTTTTAAGATAGACCTTCCAAACTTTACATGTATCAAGTAAGGCCCAATATCTTTCTATTCTGAAAAGATCACTAAGATCGGACAATAAACACCGAAGTTATATACGAATCAATTTTGGCTTGTGGAGAGAGGGAGGGGGGTCTTGCATTGTCAGTTATCGCGCGCGGCCGCATGGCATGCGTTTGTGTGTATGTTGGAGTGTGTGTATGTGTGAGTGTGTGTATGTAAAGGAAAACACACGAAATCAAGGGAACAGGGTATTTTGTAGTCGGGGCACTCGACTGCAGCTCCCTTACTTGTTTTATTTGTGGAGTTATGTCATTTGAATGCAACCCTACAGCCGTTCCAGCATCGCCGAAAGCGCTTTCTACGATGGAGTGGTAACCAGCAAGCAGTAAGTGACTCCCACAAATATATCTTTAAATTTTATTTATGCATGCTTCAATCATTTAAAGAAGAATTAGGGAAGCTCACAGTTTTATTAAATCCCACAAAGAAAAGATATCGAAATAGGAAAACTGTGCAAATTTTAAATTAATTCCACACTTATTGCTCTAAATCGCACTGAATCAATTTCACTCGAGCTCTCCCTCCACTTTATCGTACCCGAACTAATGCACTCAATTTGAGTGATTTTCAAGCGATTGCACAGGTCAGTGAATCTCAAGACTGGCATTTGATTTATTTGTGCTCGTAATTTTAAAAGTTATTTAAGGCGACATTTTGTCGATATCGTAGAATAAGTTGATTGCGGTTCCATTAGTTTATAATGCATTTTAGTTCTAAATTTAAAGAAGTTTCTTTTAATAGTAAATATTTTATAATATATTGTTAAATATTTGGTTATTGATATCCGCTAGCCATGTGCACCCCGTAGACCCTGTTAGCGCTTCAGATTTGTCAATATTTCTTTTTTGGAACAGAATGGCGAAGGTAGGGAGGGCGAAGCAAATCCTCTTTAACAGCTAAGGATCGAGGCCAGTTGCCTTATGTCGGAGCTTTACGCTAACGTATTAATCTTTCGACCCCTTAGTAACTAGTCTGTATCTCCCTATCCCGGCTATCAAGCCATCGGCTAATTTGCACGCATTCATTATACTCTGTACCAAAGGTACATAGAGTATAATAAGTTTGTGCAAAAGTATGTAACAGCCAGAAGGAAGCATCTCCGATCAGCATCAACAGCCGAGTCGATATAGCCATGTCCGTCTGTCCGTCTGCCTGTCCGTATGGAGGCACCCTTGGCTGGGAGCAAAGATCAGCACCATTACTTGCCGTCGAGCAGAGCCGGACCAAACGCGTGCGCTCGCTGCCATGATTCCATCCTGCCTCTTTAATAATTATAGGTAACCCATTACAAAGGCTAAAAAATTGGACTGGCTCCTTAGAGCGTGATCAGGGCTCTCGCTACGCGCCAAGATATTGATAACACTACGACACAAAATTTTGACCCACCCCAATTGACAGTTGATCCCCATGTAAAATTGGCCGCTAATTCCGAAAATGGTATCAACTTATACCGAAAGTACAGCGGTTTTCGAGATATTGCTTAAAAACCTCATTTT
This sequence comes from Lordiphosa collinella, assembly GCA_018904265.1. Taxonomy (NCBI): domain Eukaryota; kingdom Metazoa; phylum Arthropoda; class Insecta; order Diptera; family Drosophilidae; genus Lordiphosa; species Lordiphosa collinella. The sequence continues at coordinate 30,725 of JAEIFV010001286.1, read as the reverse complement.
TTCGGCTTTAAAAAAGTTAAGTGCATTATGTGGCTATTATCTTCGGCTTTGTAAAAGCTGTGAATAGAATCAAAGAAAATTTAATAAGCTGTCCAAAAAGAGTTTGTTAATAATGATTAAAATTTGGTGGATTAATAAAAGGAGAAGGTTAAAAATTCGTAAAAATTTCAATGCTTTTTAATTTGTTTGATTTTTCGCTTAGTATTTCACTATTAGTCTTCAGAAAATGCCCAAATATTTTATTTTGACACGATAGACTGTTTAATTTCAGAAACTTTTTGGCTACAATCATTAAGATTGAATAAAAAATTGCGATGTTGTGCAAGGTTTTGTAAACATACCCTTTTGCTCAGTACTATTGCAGGGAGGAATCGTTTTGTTATTGTAAAGACGTATGGTTTGTTTCAAGAATGCGGGGAAGCTTATAATTCATCCGAATGGCGTTTGTTCGTTTATAGTAGCAAATTGAGCTTAAGAGCATTGTTATTGCATCAAGAAACCCAAAAACCATCGGTACCGTTAGTGCACTCCGTGAACGACAAGGAATCGTATGAATCGATTTCAAAGTTGCAGTCACTCATTAAGTACAGCGATCACGAATGGAAGATTTGTGCTGATCTAAATCGTTATCGTTATCGAAGCTAGACGCGCTTAAAATTGGCTCCTCAAAGTTTTTATTAAAAATTATCTAAAAACTTCATTTACATTTAAACAATCTTAAGGACAATTAAAACAACAATGTACAATACAACACAATCAGTTTACAACACCCAGTTCCACAACAAAATCATAGTTTTGATTTAGGCTGCAATTAAAGCGGGCACAAAATTTAAAACAAAAACAAAGCAATAGCCAAATTAATACATACACAATTCTAATTCTAATACACACAATCCGTACACACACAAAGTAATAAACCAAATACACACTTACTTTGCACAATATCTACACAATGTCAACTAAAAACCACGGAAACAAAAACACCAAGCCCGTCAATTCCACTGACCAAGTTGTCAAACGTCGTCGTCAGAACACGAGTACTGATCTTAAGGCTGGCCAGTCTTCACCGGATCAGTCATCGCTCCTAAGTCAGATGCTTGACGAGCGTTTCGAGGTGCAGGCCGACATAATTACATCCAACATGCGTGATGCTGAGCAGCGTATCCTCCAGGTTCTACTTGAGCGGCTTGATGGAATGGCCACTGAGATGAGGCAGCTTCAGGACAAGGTCATCAGTCTTGAGCAAGAGGTTGGTGTACTACGGCCTTTATTGGTGCGGGTTGAGGTCTTTGAAAAGAAGCTGGCTGCGCAGCAGAACAACAACAACGCGTGCGATTTGCGTATGCATGGCGTGCCCTTTGCTGAGGGAGAAAATGTGAGGGGTCTATTCAACCAACTCTGCTTAAATCTAAGACTGCCCGCACGACCGAGAATTAAGGATATTGCACGTAAGACACAGCACTCCAATGTCGATCCCGTGATCATAATTAAAATGGAAAATATCCGGGAAAAAATTAATATTCTCCAAGCCATCGGAGCTTTCCGGCGAGAACTTAAGCAGCCACTAACGCTACAGAGTTTGGGCTTTGACTCCGAAGCTCCAGTATATGTCAATGAGCAGCTTTCAAGAGATAACTACATCATTTTCAAAGAAGCCATGAGGTTGAAGAAGAATAAAGCTCTCTCAGCGGTGTTTACTAGGCGTGGGCTTGAGCATGTGAGGGGCAGTGGAAACAACAGTAACAGCGTTTGCTGCATTGGGAGGATGGAGGAGCTTTCGCAGTTCTCTCCGTGTAACAACTTTCCTCCGGTTTCCCCCCCTCATACTACAGCTGGGCCTCTCGCTCTGCCTTCGAACCCCTCTGACCATCATTCTATGCCAGAAGCTGCAGCTGGACCTGAAGCGTCTGATGTTGATAATTTTCGTCAATAGAGTCTTATATAAAGCATATGATGTTGGTAGCCTAAGTATAAGTGTACTATTTAATTCAATGCCTCAGAGCTCGCTCGTCAAAGGCCGCTTTCCTCTCGGCAACAGATTTGATTTTAATGTTCTTATTTCTGTGTTATTAGTCCAAAGCTAAGTGTATCTTTTCAAACGTATCGTTCATTCATATTTAATTTTAAGTTTATTATAATATTTGTATCTGCTGAGTGCGTGCTTCTAATAGGTTCTGATGTTCTCAGTGCTGGGTGATACAAATAGTTCCACAGCGAATGCTATGGTTAGAGTTCTGAGCAAATTCAAACAAGGCCTTACAATTACTCATTTAAATGCTCAAAGTCTTGGGAGAAAAATTGACGAGTTTAGAAGTCTCTTTGTACAGTCCAATGTTGATATTATCTGTGTATCGGAAACGTGGTTTATGTCTGATTTGAGTGATTTGTCTGTTTCGTGTGATAGTTATACTCTATTTCGTTCTGATCGTGTAGGACATGCAGGTGGGGTCGCTATTTATGTGAATAATAAGCTCAGTGCAAAACTAATCTGCAAGCATCCCCATAATAGCGAAATTGAATATTTGTTTTTGGAAATATGCAATACAAATTCATTAAAAAAAGCACTAATTGGCTGCATATATAGACCCAATCGAACTATTGACTATTCTCAAATACTGGACGTAATTACTGACCTATCTTTAACATACACAGACATTATCATAGCTGGTGATCTTAATAGCAATCTTTTAAAAGAAAGTCATCTGCTTGACAATTTTCAATCATTGGGACTGCAAGTCGTCAATAAATCAACTCCCACCCATTTTTCAATGACCTGTGATACTCTTCTAGACTTATTTTTCGTTAGCGATGCTAACAATATATTACTCTATGACCAGGTCTCTGTACCAGCATTTTCAAGACATGACCTCATTTTTTTGACCTATGATTTTGACATTAATTATAATCAAGTCTGTATCAAATTTAGAGATTTTAAGAATATTGACTTTACTGAACTTGGTTTGGAAATAACAGCCTGTGATTGGTCATCACTATATGTCATGCCCTCTGTAGACTGCCAAGTAGAAATTTTTAATAATTATTTGGATTATTTGTTCAATAAATTCGTGCACATCAAAACAAAAGTCATAAAACCGATGCAACAACCGTGGTTTTGCGCAAGCATTAAAAGACATATCTATTTACGCGACGTTGCTTATCGTAGGTGGAAGCGGTATAGAACTCCTGATCTATGCATTCATTATAAGAGACTGCGAAATGATGTCACAAAAATGATTAGGACAGCAAAACAAAATTACTATTCCTCCAAATTTAAGGATGGCATTACGACAAAGCAAAAGTGGAGGGAAATCAGTAAGATGGGAATTGGGAAAAATAAACAACACATTGGTATTGACGTAAATGTTAATGAGTTAAATAATAAGTTTGTGCAATTCAATGTACCTGAGGCTATGTGTAACAAGTATCTGAATGCTTTAGTTTTATGTGTGTCAGTCACTGTGATGTCTTAGAATCTATTCTTAAAATTAGGTCCAATGCTGAAGGCCTTGATAGTGTTAACCCTAAATTTGTAAAAATGTTACTTCCATTTCTACTTGATCCGATTACACACATCATAAACACTGCCATTACAACGTCCACCTTTCCATGTCTATGGAAGAGGGCTAAAATTCTTCCAATTCCCAAATCAAATAACGATTTCAGACCCATATCCATTCTTCCCTTTCTTGCTAAAGTTGTAGAAAACCTAATGGCATCTCAGATGCAACTTTTTCTTAATAATAATCGGCTACTGAGTTCAAAACAATCTGGTTTCAGAAAAAACAGGAGTTGTGTAACGGCAATTACAAATATAGTAGAAGATATACGTCAGCAGATTGATTCTGGCTCTGTTACTTTTTTAACTCTGCTAGACCATCGTAAAGCCTTTGATACAGTCAACCACGAAATTCTTTGCACAAAAATTAAAAATCTGTATAATTTTACAAGCACTGCTGTTAGTTTTATAAGGTCATACCTCACGGGTAGACTCCAAGCGGTTGTCTCTGGTTCCTGTATCTCCAACTTTAATTCATTGTCTCGTGGCGTCCCGCAAGGATCCGTTTTAGGGCCCTTATTGTTTTCTGTCTATGTAAATGACTTACCAAATGATTTGTCTAATTGTGAAGTTCATCTGTACGCAGATGACGTCCAAATATATGTTAGTCGTTCGCTGTCCCAGATTGAAGACTGTGTCGTTGTCTCTAATAAGGTACTCGATCAAATTAACCGTTGGGCCAAAGAGAATGGTTTGGGTTTGAATCCATCAAAATCAAAATGTATTGTCATCTAAAAAAAACCAGTTGATACTAGTCTCTTGCCAAAATTGTTTTTAGATAGCACGCCCATTCAATACGAGGAACAGGCAGTAAATCTAGGGATCACCTTTAACAATACTTTGTCGTGGAGCAAGCATATCGCTACAGCAACTGGTCGAACTTATGGGCTACTGCGGCAGCTCTCAGTGTCACAATTGTTTCTGCCAATTAAAATCAAGTTGCTTATTGCAAAAATGTTCCTGGTACCCACACTATTTTATGGTGTAGAGATTTTTGGTCATTGCGATTCGAGAGACATGCATAAATTAGTGGTGGCATTTAATTCCATTGCTAGATATGTATTTAATATTGGGCGCATGGAACATATTTCGCATTTTTCCTACAAGATTTTTGACCTTAGCCTTTCAAAGTGGATTGATCAGGACTCTCACATTTCTCCATAAAGTCATAAGCACCCGGGAACCATCATACCTATTTCAAAAACTAAAACCTGCTCTCTCACAAAGAACCAACAACTTTATCTGTCCACGACCCAAAATGCTATGCTCGGAGAGGCAGTTTTTTGTAAATGCTATTCGTCTGTGGAACGATTTACCTCACCATCTTAAAACAATTAGAAGCACCCCCTCAGTTTAACATAAAACTTAAAAAACACTTGCAAATTGATGTTTAAAATTCACTTATATTAGAAAATTAAAATCAAATTTAAAATTAATTAAATTATTAGTATTTTATGTCATGAAACTATGTGGGACTGGGGCTTTAATTGTAGTTCCAATCAAAAAACAACAGCCCCTGAGTGTTTATAGTTAAGATATATGTTTATTAATAATTAAATTAGTACGAATTTAAATGTAATTTGAGTTTCACGTTGTTGCGTCGTTTCGTCGTTTTTGCTGAGAGCGTCGTTTCTCTGCACGTCTTTCGTCTTTACCAGCAACGTCTAAACTGATCTCGTTGTCTTGTGTGGCAGGCTTGCCACCTCGTCGTTCGTTCGTCTTGATCAGCTGTTTAGGGAGGGCTTGGCCATACAGCGTTGCCAGACCATTCCCACAACTGGTGGCATGACATAAAGCCCGAGGACTTATCGCCCAAATTTAATTCGGGCGATAAGTCCGTTTTCATTTCGGACTTAACGCCCGAATGGGGTGTTATGTCCGTTTTTCTTTCGGACTTTACGCCCAAATTTCATTTGGGCGATAAGTCCGTTTTAAAAACGGTCAGAACGCCCGAAAATTTTTTGGGGCGTTGTGACCGGCAGACATTCAGATATACAGTGGGTCGCAGCTTCAAAAACTCTGGTCAAACAAATTTAATGGTACTGAATGTGTATACCTTCAGATGTAAGTGATAGTAACAAGCGTTTTTTTTTTTATTTTATAGGTAATCGATTGAATTAAATTTATACATTTTTTGCTGTTGTTGTTGCTGCGGTTATTGTTGTATTCCAGTCTAAAGTTTAACAAAACTTTAAAACATGAGCCCTTGGTTCATAAGATTTTTGAAAACGGATTATTTGAAAGTAAAAATGAAATCGGAGATTTGTTAGGAGCTGATGTGGTTATGGTGTGAACTACACTCAGAAAAAAATTCGCCCTGAATTTTAGAAAATCGCCCTATTTTAAAACTTGCCCTGGTATTTAGAAAAATTTTCTAATAAACAGGAAAAGTTTTCTGAAAATAAGAAAAATATGCCGTAAAAACATTTTTTTAGAAAAAACTTTTCTAAAAACAAGAAAAGCCCAGATTTTTCTGATAGTTAGGGCTAATTTTTCTAAAATCACTTTCTTAAAACCAGGGCAAAATTAACCTTTGATTTAAGTGTAAAATAGCCCTTAAAGTGACTGCTGCAATTTCTTAAAAACAGGGAAGATTTTCTTGAAATAGTTTTCTTAAAAATATGGCGATAAAAGCCTTTGAATTTAGAAAAAAAGGTGTTAAATTTTAGGAATTTTTCCTAAAATAATGCATATTTTTGCTGCGGCTTAGTGTGACCATAGTTTGGAGACAATATTTTACCAAATAGAAAGCCAGTTATGATTATGTAAAGTTCAGTAACCAAACTTTGGTCACACTTCACCTCAGCAAAGTTCAATTAATCACATCATTCCTATGATATAGCTGTCCAATCTGCCTGATTTTGACATTATTGATAAGTTTAATAAATAGACTGATAAATTATTAGGGTCTATTTCTATGGCTCTGTGAAATTAGGCCGCGTGAATTTAGGCCGTGGTGCTATTAATGCAAAAAACCTTTTTTCTCTCTATTTTTCTATCGTTTTTTATCGATCATACGGACAGTCAGATGGACATGGCTAAATCGACTCGGCTGTTGATGCTGATCAAGAATAAATATACTTTATATGGTCAGAGATGGTTCCTTCTAGCTGTTACATACTTTTGCACAAATTTAATATACTTTGTGTACCTCTGGTAGAGAGTAAAAAAATGTGCAAAACCGAAAGTTGCGATTTGGTGGGAATGTCGAGATCTAATTTAAAAAAAAAAAAATAATCACAAACGGTGAGTCCTCAAACCGTTCGGGTGGAAAAATATTAAACCGTGTGTAAAAATAGCAAAATAGCTAAAATGGCTAAAAAAAAGATTGACCCGTGTGCAAAAATAACAAAATAGCTATAATAGCTAAAAAAAACTTAAAATAAAACTCTAAATTTAGCTGCTCTGTTAGGCAGGAAGAAAAAGGGTACAAAAAGAGGAAAGTTTCAAACAACCGTTGCTCTGCTTCTTTTGCGCAGCTGCGGCGGGAATTGCACCTCGAAATTTAGTTGTGCGCAGCTGTCACGTAATATGGATGCCTTACTGTGTGAATTAAACGGACAAGCGTTCGGTCCAACTTTTTGTGGTAAGTAAAATATTACATATGTAAAATGCATGTGTGCTGTGTGTATACTATGTATTGGCTGTTCATGTACATACGGATCTTCGTTTGCTTATAAATACATACATACATGCATCCATATGTGCATTCATATAAATTAAGTACTTTTCTCAGTTTTATTTTAATAATTTTGTAATTTATATTGCAGAAAACCAAATAACTATTGAAGCTCTGCGCTGTCTTAAATGGGAACAACTGTTTAGTATTGTGCCGTCTTCGTTGGTTGGGCCAGCAATCATTTTTTTTTCCAAATTGGAGGATTGGCAAAAACAGGTAAGTAAAACATGTGTATGTACAAATGTATGTGCTTGGCGTGCATTTATGGCAGCACGGAAAATCGCACGCAAGGTGTAGACAGAAATAGAGTGTACCGTTTTTGTACACTTGGCCTCTGCCGTCGTCGCTATTGTTGCTCCGAAGATCTGGAGCCATAGAAAAGCCCATCACTGATGTCAATGACACCTGTTACGCAACAGAAGCCAACTTCACCATGTGCATTTGTATGTACATATGCATACATATGCGATGGTGGCAGAGGGCACGCCACGTATACAAAAACTGTAAACTTTATTTCTGACTCTCTTTCGCGCTAGTTTCGTACTGCCTAAAATTGGGTGCCCATTACTGAGTTACATGTGTATGTACAATATGTCAAGAAAGTGTTTTTACAATGTAAAAGACTCACATTTTTCACTTATTTTGCAAAAAAAGGAGCTTTCTCTAAATGGTAAAATTTTGTTTTTAATTTATTTTGATTTCTAATGGTTCTTAGAACTAGATTGCAAAGAAAGTAACCAAATCCATCTAGATTTAGCATTAAAAAAAAATTAAAAAACGAAAAAATTCTTTTTAAAAAGTGTCAAGAAAGTGTTTTTACACAATGTCTAAACGCATATATTCTCAGAACAGGAGCTCAAATGGTAAATAAAATATTGATTCTACACAAGTTTTCCATGCTGAATCCGAATATGCTTTAAGAAATTCCATATCTTTAATGGATCAGCCGTAAAAATTTTGATTAAAATGTAGAAATATGCTAATTTTACCGCTTTTTTGGTTGCTCCGAATCTCCTATAAATCAGATTATTTTGAAAATATTTTTCTGTATAATATAGTACCACACATATAGTTCACAACGAACCATCGAAATTTGTTTAATCGGCCACAAATATAAGGTGCTTTTCGCTTTCAAATAGTGTAGTTGTATGGTAAAGCATATGTAAAATACAAAAAGTACAATTTGCATGCAAATCAACGATACTTTGCTCATCGATTATGAACTTATAACCAATGAAATGATTAAGTAGTTTTATTATATTGTGTAGATATGGGCAAATACCACACTATGTTAAAATTGAAATTTTTCAGATATGCTGCTTTCTACGAGATTCGAATATACCAAGAAGCGTATAATTTGTCATTTTCTACATTTTTAATCCAAATTTACAGCTAAACCATTAGAGATATGAAATTTCTAAAAGCAAATTCGGACTCAGCATGGAAAACTTGTGTAGAATCAATATTTTATGTACCATTTGAGCTCCTGTTCTGAGAATATATGCGTTTAGACATTGTGTAAAAACACTTTCTTGACACTTTTTAAAAAGAATTTTTTTCGTTTTTAATTTTTTTTAATGCTAAATCTAGATGGATTTGGTTACTTTCTTTTGCAATCTAGTTCTAAGAACCATTAGAAATCAAAATAAATTAAAAACAAAATTTTACCATTTAGAGAAAGCTCCTTTTTTTTGCAAAATAAGTGAAAAATGTGAGTCGTTTTACAGTGTAAAAACCCTTTCTTGACATACTGTATAAATAATGAAAACTTTCACTTGTTTTATAGAAAAATATAACTGTGGATGAAAATATAATCAAGGTAAATTACATATCATTGCAAACATGAAATTGATAATTAAACTTAATAATTTCAGATTGACTTGCACGCTATAATTTCGAAGTCAAGTAAAGGCAAAATTCTTCTTCAACATTTTGCCAAGGAAAAGAACCTAAGCCCCAAATTTAGGAAGCTGCTAAGCCATATAATTGCAGAGTATATGGTGGCTAACGATGTACAACCCAAACAAGATCTCTTGCAGCGAATCTCTGAAGACATAACTAATCTTTTTATATCTGAAATTAAGGTAATTTGCACATATTTAATGGTTACATAGTTAATGGTTTTTCTTTATATTGTTAATAGCTTGTCTAGCGCTGTCTAGTTAATGTTTATCAGGCCTGTTCTGGTTTTCACTTTCACTAAATTTGCTTGAATTCGATTTGGCTACCTGTTCCGGTCTTTAAAATTCGATAGATTTACTCGATTTGAGTTCACATTGCTTGGAGCCGATGAATTCAAAAGTAAATGCGATTTTGTATATAAAGGCGTCAAATTAATGGCTTAAAGTTAATTTTGCACCATTGTTTAGTGTATTTAGATACTTTTTGCAATTTTACATTCCCTTAAAAATAATTTTTTAATAAAAAAATTAATAATTTTTATAAATAGCTTCAATTTTGCCATGTGCCATCCAAATCGAATTCACATATTTTGTTCAAGCTGTTCACTTGCTTATGAAACGCTGGGAAAATGTTAATAAAATGGCCTTAAAAATTGAAACGACATTTTAAACACCTATATTCAACTACTATCAACTATTTTGAGTGATTATTTCTTGGATTGTTTTGATTCACCAGTTGATTAAGGTGAAAGTGTAGTCAACGGAATCAATTTGGAAATGAAACACTCGAATTGCAAATCGTTCGAATACCAGAACAGCTAAAACCAAATCGTTCGATTTTGTTTTCATTTAAAATCGAAGAAATATGTGAAAACCGGAACAGGCCTGTATAATTTTTTGCATAATTTTATTTTATAGGATACCTACTTCATTAGAAACAAGGGGAAGAAACCTGGTGGCCTAATTTACAGCAACTACTACAATCTCAAATCGAAATACAAAGGCGTCAAAACTGGCTCCAACGGTGTCACTCAAAGTGTAAATTTTGCAGTTCAGAAGTCAAGTCCCGATGAAGGTAATTTCGATTTTAAAATACTTCTAAAATTATTACTAAATAATATTTTTTAAATAGATGAATCGTGTGTTTATCTATATTGGCTAAAGTATAATATAGAGCCAATGCATGAGGTTCAGGAGAAATGGGAACTGACTTATCAATGGCGCCAAAAATTTTTGACAAGTCTATGTCACTAGTCCAAATTTTGGAAGAATTGCCGATTTTAAAGCAGTCCTTTGGATATCAGCTGGTAATTTCAATTTTTAACTTTATCCATCTAAATATTGCATATCAGAGTAAACAAAACTGCCCCGCGCTTATCAGCTCCTAACACGCTGTATCAACTGCAATAGCAACTAGGCGACTTTGGTGCTGATACAAGCGGGGCAGAGTTTGTATGATTATTTTGATGAGCCATATTTAAATAAAAACTAATCTTTAAAGGCATAAAATATTTTGTTTATTCTTACAGATTGCGTCTGACTTTGAAAAGAATTATCCAAATGCTGATAATTTATTTGATAAGTGGTATTATTTTAAACTCAAGGGCCTAGCTCTTTTTCGTTTAAAAGTAAAGGAGCAAAATGGTCAAAACATTTTAAAAACATTTACTGAACAATCTGAAGGTATATAATAAGATTTTTTTTTAAAAATCATCTGTACTTAATTATCTTTTCTTTGGTGTAGATGCCCAAAATGTCTTAATGCTTCTGTTGATACACGCTGTGTTAGTACCAACAGGAAGAGGAAAGCAAGCAGTTCGTGGGTCCAAAAATCAAAAATTTACAATTGATGACTCAAAAAACAAATTTCTCATCTGGAAATCAACAGTCGGCGAGCTGAAAGCTCATTTCGAAGCAGAAACTGATAAAGCCTTCCAAGAGAAGGCAAGCCTTCAGCCGATTATTTGTTGTATCGGAAACGGTCCATATGACCTGGAACATTTCTACGTCAATGTCGCTGGAATTTTTTATAAAATGCCAGATATTTTACATTGCCTTGACATATGCTTTAAAGTTTTTTTTGGATTGAATCTTAAATATCCAGAGGAATGTGTACTCGTCTGGACTTTTATCCAAAAATACTTTTATAACATCCATTTAAGTAATGACGTAAAAAACAGATCAGTACTAGAGTTATTGAATGACCTTCAAAAATAAATACATCTTTTCTGTAGCGATCTACCTTTGATAATATTCAAACATGAAGTATATATGCAAAAGTTGCCAGGAGCAATTTACAATAAAAGCCGATTTTTTGTTTCATACCCGTGAATTTCATTTGCTTGACTCGTATATTACAATTTGTTGCGGTTATCCTTCTTGTTTTCAAACTTTTTCAAACTTTGATAGTTTTAAAAAACATGTCCTAAATGAAAGCATTCATGCCAGTTCTAATGGTTTTCTAAATAATGTAGTGCCATTTGAAAATGAAAGTTCAGAGACTTATAATTTTGAAAATGAAAATGAGTCTAATGTTAAAAATACTACTTCCATTAATTTATATGATAGTTCCACATCATTGACTGTTGCGTTGAGTTCAAATATGAAAATGCCACGAGCAGAGACATTTAAAATACAACACTCTATTACAAGCCTTTTAACTTTGCCTATAAAAAATAAGTTAACAGAAATTTCGGAACAACTAAAGTGTCCCAATGGCTTGGCCGATGCAAATACAAATTTAAAAAATCTTATTGACTTTTGTAATCAGCCTTTCACAAATGTAGAAAGCGAACATAACTTAATAAAACATCTGAAAACGAACAATCTTTTCAGAGAATCACAAGAAGTAATTATTAGCGATACTATTTCTTCCCTCAGAAGAAAAAACCAAATGACTTTAGATTCAAGAAAATCGAAAGGAATTCTATTTCCATTGAAATTTCAAATTTCAAAATTTTTTGAGCTGCCAAACATGTTTGAAAGTTTTATAAATAGGTTGAATAATTTAGAGAAGATTAAAGACACTACCAATTTTGCAAACGCGAAGCTGTGGAAAAGAATTAAGCTGAAGTATCACGGTACTAACAAAATTGTTGTTCCATACTTCATTTATTTCGATGACTTTGAAATAAATAATCCTTTGGGACCTCATTGTGCTCCAATATCGGCAGTTTATTTGTCATTTCCCACGTCGCCGCTTGAATACAACCACATTTTTTGTGCAGCTTTGTTTAATTCGACCGATTTCAAGACTTTTGGTACTTCAAAGTGCTTGTATCAGCTTGTTGAGCTATTATTAGAACTAGAAACTGAGGGATTAATCATAACAATAAGTGGAAAGCAACAAAAAATTTATTTAGCGTTAGGGCTGATACTTGGCGACAACTTGGGTTTAAATAGCCTTCTTGGCTTCACGTCATCCTTTAACTCAAATTATTTCTGCAGGTTTTGCAAAATATCAAAACACGATTCCACTAATTCTTACGAAGATAAAATTGAAGATCTAAGAAATGAATATAACTACCAAAAAGATATTGAAGCTTCAGATGTTACTTTAACAGGTATTAAATCTGATTGTATCTTTAACAAGCTTAGCAGTTTTTCTGTAGCAACCAATTTTGCGGTTGATATCTTGCACGATGTCTTTGAGGGCGTTTTAAAATATGATATTTGCCATATTGTCTTATATTATATTCAAAACAATATTACTACGCTTGATATTTTGAATGCAAGAAAAACTCATTTTCAATATGGAGAAAAGAGAAATTGGAAATTTATGTCCTCCTTTTAAAATGAACTTACTAAAAAATTTAATATAAAAGCAACTGCAAGAGAGCTTCTAACTTTTATTAGTTATTTTCCTTTAATGATTGGAGATTTAATACCGGAAGATGACGTAGTATGGCAATTCGTAAAAAATTTAATAAACTTGGTGGATCAAATTACCCTGTCTGAGTACACTCGGAATGACTTAGATGTACTAAAAGAAATTATAAAGCGTCATAATAGACTGTACATCACTTTGTTTAATGACTCACTCAAACCAAAGCACCATTTTTTAAACCATTATTACCGAATAGTGGAAGAGTCAGGACCCCTGAAATATTTGTGGACGTTTCCATATGAGTCAAAACATAGGACTCTGAAATCATATGCCAAGAATATCACTTCTCGGAAAAATATTTTGTTTTCTATATCTATGAAAATCGGTTTCAACTTCGCTTATATGCTTCAAAACTTCAACGATTTTTCTGAACAACTAAATATTTTTTTCCCTGAGACTGATAGCGCAGTTTGTTACTCTTACATAAAATGTAGAAATATCTTATACAAAAGAGGTTACATTGTATTTGTCATTAAGCCATGTTTTGAATCATATGAAATCAAAGAAATTTTTGTTTTAGAAAAATGCGTCTACTTTTTATGTGTTCTCATAAGGACAGTATTTTGTGAACATCTCACATTCCACAAACAAATTGACAATAATTATACAGAATATAAGCTAATAAAGTTAAGTGATTTGGAACATCCACCAATCGAATTTCATAAGCTTAATAATGATATATTTGTAAAGCCAAAGTTTTATTTTTAAGATGTACCTATTATTTATAAAGTTAATAAAAAAATGTTCTTTTTTAGAAAACTTTTTCTTCATTTCAGAAAAAAAATATTGCTTTCAGAAAGGACTTTCCAGATATTAGAAAAAATTTTCTCCTTTTAAGAAAGTTTTTTCTTTATATGAGAAACTTTTTTCCGTTTTTTTAGAAATCAACTTTTCTCCTATTAAGAAACAATTTTTCTTTATATTAGAAAATAATTTTTGTATTTTCAGAAAAAAATATTTCTATTATTGAGAAAAATTTTTCTTTATTTTAGAAAATAATTTTGTCTTTTTAAGAAAATATAATTCTATTATTGAGAAAAATTTTTCTTTAAATTAGAAAAAAAAAATTCTACTTTAAAGAATGTTTTTTTCTGCCTTTAAGAAAATAATTTTCTTAGATTTAGAAAAAAATTTCTTCTTTGAAAAAAATATTTTCTAGTATTCAGGGTTTCTTGCCCGTCGGTTAAGAAATAATTGCGTTACGTTTTAGAAAATCTTTCCATAATATTTAGAAAATCTTTTTCTAAATTTTAGGGTGAATCGCCTTAGGACGGAATTCAAAGGCGAATTTCTAATTTTTAGGGTCAATTTGGGCCCTTTTTTTGGAGTGTAGGATATTCGGGATCGTTTATTAAATAAAAAGTTAAAGGTTTCAAAGTCAAAAATTCTAAAATCACTTTTTTACCTCTTTCATTCCAATTCTATTTCCACTGCAACTTTTCGGAAACTGAATTGATTAATGTTCTCGAAACACAAAAACTATTTCGTTTTAAAAAGTTATGCTTATGGCCGGTGAAATATTAAATAATTAGCAAATTCCGCCACTGCACTATGGGAAAAAGTCGAACATTTTCGCATAAATGCAATTTTTTTGTGTTCGATATTATAAAATTGACTTCATTTTATTATTTACAATACTCCAAAAGGCGTAAAAAAATTTTTTTTAAATTTTGCGGGCAGCGGTAAGTGATTTAGAGTATCGAAAAGTATCGATATGTTCGGCGTGATCATTTATCGTAAATGCACATGTAAAAATTTTCTTCATTTCACATTGGCGTAAACTTGACTGTGTAAACAAAGCTTGGAAGAAAGCGTGGTCCGATAAAAAAAAAAAATCCGAAATTTTAGATAATTATTAGTATTACACGTGCAAAGTTTCAAGACTCTTGCTTTACATTTACAATTAATGCGAAAATTTTCGACTTTTTCCCCATAGTGCACTGTACAGTTGCTAAATGTACATTAAGCTAATTTTTTTCTTAATTCTTTGATTAATTTGGAATTTGTTTATGTAATTTGACTTGCATTTAAGTCTTTAACTGAATTAAAAATTATTTTTTTGCTAAGGGGTCATGAATTTGCCAGTGTCAGAAAAAAAGTAAAATGTACAAGTCAGCCTCTCTTATTTCTCATTTCCATTTACAGTCGTTTCGCTTGGTGCGCTCGTGCCGATTTCGTTTGGCCCGTGACTTGCCATAAGTAAAAAGTAAGCAATATCCTTCGGAATTGAGAACAGCAAAACCAAACCGAAGCGGAACTGTGATCGGTTTACATTTTAGAAAGGTTTGGAATTGAGAACATTCTTTTATATAAGCTAGAAACTCGAAATTTTGTATGTAAGTTGGTAATTGGGAGTTTATTTTAATGGTTCAGAGGTTATTTACGCAAAGATTTTAAAATTTGATGTGTACTATGAAGTTAGACATTTTCCCAGCTTCGAATCATCCGGATGAAGGTCCATTAGGTCCATTTGATTTTATTAGTGGTCTGAAGGTTTCTAATGTAAGTGTTAGACGTTTACCAATGTTCAGAATTTATTTTAGCATAGACTGTAAATTTTTTGTGTGGGATGGAAATATAGTTTTATATTCAGCTAGTAATATATCGAAAAAAATCAAATGGAAATAAAATGAAAGCCACTATAGAAAAAGCAACAGAACTCAAATTGGCCCAATACAAAAATCCACATTCTCAAAACCTTCCTTGTTCTTTAACTAGCTTTAAACCAACTTCATAAGAAGGGTTTAATAAGGCAAAATATCATTAATTATAAAGTTATAAAATGTTCGTAATTTTCCGAAAAGTAAGTTTTTTTTGAAAAAAAAATTTGCTTGGCAGTTTTCTTGGTATTTTTTCCCCATGTCCTTAGGCACTTTAACCTGAATTTTATTATCCACTTTGCTGTTCGCTACAACAAAAACCTCAATGACAACAAGGACAACAAAAACAATTTTATTTAATATCATCTTATATCTATTCAATATAAAAAACCGTTTGTTCTTATCAGTTGTAATTGTAGAGTAATTCAATTTCTAGCGAGGCGTTAAAAACGATCTTAATTCAGTTTTCAGCAATTCGGGCGTAATGTCCAAAAAATTTTTGGGCATTATGTCCGTTTTTATTTCGGACATAAAGCCCGAATGATTTTGGGTCTTATGTCCGCTTTCATTTCGGTCATATCGCCCAAATTTAATTCGGGCGTTAAGTCCGAAATGAAAACGGACTTAACGCCCGAATTAAATTTGGGCGATAAGTCCTCGTGCGTTATGTCATGCCACCCCAACAACTATATATATGTATTAGGCTTAGTTAGTTATTATTTATCAAATTCTTAATCGTTGAAACAATTGAATCATTGTAGTGACTAGCACAATCGATATAAGTCTATTTGTACTTGTAGTGCTGGGATAAAATCAATAAATTAAATTAAATTAAAGGTAATGTCTATAGTGAATGGCTTACAGCAAGGCTACTCCAAGATTTGCTGTTTTTTATGCAAATCGTGTTGCATTTGTGTTTTTGTTTTGTTTTAGCGGTTTCGATAAGCGATAATGATAGGCAATTGGAAGGCACAGTCGTATGTGTGCGTGGGTGTGAGTGCAGTTTGGTATACCAAAGCGCCCTCTAGCGTAGGCCACAGCGAAGCGCTTTTGATGATCGTTGCGGGAGGGGGAGTTTAAAAATGCGAATTTGGAGAGAGGCAAAGGCCTTGAAAACGGCCAACGACCTCTCTCAACAGAAGTAGGTCAGGGACGAATGGAAAGTGGGAAACAGCCCACTGAGCGCCCGCTAAAAGTTGTCAAGGGCACAGAACGTTTTAGAAGCTGACTGTGGAAGCAGCTTAACGGCTAATCGTCCAAGGCAATTGCATTTTTTTTATTGTTTTAAAAGAGAAAATGTGAGTGCAAAAACAATTGTGGTGGAAGTGATAATTTTAAATTTACAAAAAATATAATTTTCAGCGTGGTACGGGGCCCAAAAGGACCGGCCACGATTTCCTTTTGGTGGGAGACCAAAATTCAATTTTCCCGACGGTGTGCCTGATGCCTAAACGATCGAGAGGCGGCCGTGTTTTTTGGGTCCCCAAATTTTTTTGATGCTGGTCCAAGAGTCCAAATTGCGTTTCATGCTAAACCACCAAGTCCTGAAGACCAATCTTTACCACGTCCGCCCTTGGCCATCTCAAAGTAAGTCCGTTCCGAGAAAGTGACAAAAATTCGGCAGGATGCAATGGCGAGTGAAAGCCCTACTGCAAAAAAATTTGACTCGTCCAGTCGTTATATAATATAAAGGACATATATATATATAAAGCACATATAACAAACGACATGCACATGACAAAAAATTAAAACTTAAATTAAATACTTATATCTAAAATTAATATTTAAACACCATTGCATTGCACATACACATATACTTACATATTTTCATTCCTTACCTATTTATCTTTACTTATTTGCTGTGCAAAGGCGGGCGAGCCAGTCGAATATATTCCCTCACGGCCAGTTTTAGCGCAAAATTTTCGGAATTTAAATAGAAACTATATATATATGTAATACGTCCCAATCTCTCCCTTAGAGCTCTGATAGGGTAGGATAGGGCTCGTAGAAAACTTACCTTTACGTCCATCATAGAAAAACATATTTATTTAGCGTAAAAATCTTTATTGACTTGGCAAATGGGAAGATTCGATTAGGCCGTTAGGCCTACAAAAATTTAATAATTATCATAAAATTATAAATCCATAATTGAGATGCTGGTTAATGTCTATGTTTAAGGTCATGCAAAAATTTAAGATTAATTAAAGAGATTAAAACGTTGTGAGAAAAATGTTGTTGTAAGTGATTTGGAGGGGGAGAAGGAGTGTTTGAAAGCCTGGAGCAAACAGATCGCCGGAGCTCTTATGTTAGGGCAGCGTTAAATTTTTGAAAATGCTGCAGGAGGGGCTTGAGCGTTGCCGGTAAAACCACCAAAACCGGGTCACCACGCTTGCTGTCAGATGGCGTTGTTTGTCCGTTAGGGAATTTTGTTTGAATTTTGTTGTTTAGCCGTTTTGTGTTAGTGAAGGTTATTTTTTTGTAGTGATGTACGCGCTGCGGGCTAGGGTCAAGATCCCGCCCAGAGATGCCAAAGCTAGCCGGTGTCAGCCCGAAAGCAGTGACCGTAACAATCGTTATAATACCAGAGATCGGTCGGAAAGAGTTGAATTCAATATTGGCAAAGAAAATGTAAAGTTTAAGCCTCTTGTTAAGCAAGAGGTGGAACGAGGTGATGATGGTTGGTTCCTGATACGTGAAACAGCAATTGGCATAAAAGGCTCAGTCGGACAACAGTATTAAGTAGTTTTTAGTATTAACAAGAAAGTGGAACCGAAGATTTTCTGATTTTTATGAAATGAATGAATTATGAAATGATGAAATGAAAAATTAGGTGTGTTTGCACAATTCTTAATAGTGACGTCATTTTTTGCCCAATCGTTTGAGAGCAAAACATTTTCGTAATTAAACAGTCTGTCGTGTTAAAACAAAATATCTATACATTTTGTTTAGTTTATGCTGAAACCGTAAGACAAAACAGAAAAAATTTAAAAATCAGTAAAATTTTCCAAAAAATTTTTATCTTTGACCTTCTACAAGTTACGCAAATTGCCTTTGATTTTAATAAATGACTCCAATATAGAAAGGTTGCTTATCTCGAAAACTGTTCTACTTTTTTAAAATCAGACACCTGATTCGGAGTAAGCAAGGAATTTTACATGAGAATTGACTTCAGAATACTGTGGGTCAGCAAATTTTTGGAAATTTGTGTAGTTGTGTAATCAAGGCACTAATCATCCCGACTTGGACCTGGGGTATCTGCTTCTGGGGTACTGCCAGCGACACTTCCATCCACCACCACCTACAAAGACCTCGGCATTCTACAAGTCTGCTCACAGATCAACCGCCACACTAGCAGTTATAGAGACCGCTTGCTGGCCCTCACAAACACAAATTTTTGGGGGATATTCGACTTGCGCGACCTCTCAACGTCTTCCGAAAAAAAACTTAGAAGTTCTTTACTCTATAAGGTTTCAAAAAATGTCTGTGCACCCGTAAAAATAAAAAAAAAAATTTTGGGTCACCTTATTGTTCATCTATATGGGTAAACTTTTCTGAAGCAAATTATAGCTCTCATAGCCCAAAATCATTCGATTTGTAAAAAGCTATATATGTTTAGGCTCACAAGCTCTAAAGTTGAAAAAAACATTTTTCTCCTTACTCAGTCAAGCAACTAGTTGAAGCAACTCTTAAAATATTAAAAAGCTAAGTTTTTTTGAAGTTGAAGTATTTTCAATCTTACCTTTCTAATATGGGGCTTAACGTTTTTGTACGGCTAATATTAATGGTTTTATTGCAAATAAAAGGAATTCATCTGTATTAAGATTTTTATACTCTGTACCAAAGGAACACAGAGACTGCTCGATCTGTCGAATAGCTATCGAGATATTATATAGTGGCCTCCACTTAAACTCTCATAACTTTTTTGTTTCCACACCGATTGAAAATTTCTAAGGCAATTTAAAACAAGTAAGGGAGCTGAAGTCATTTCATGTGTTTTCATTTACATACACACTCCACCACACTCCACCATACACACAAACGCACGCGAGCAAGAGTTAACCGACAATGGAAGACTCACCTCTCTCCTACAAGCAAAATTGATTCGTATTTAACTTTGGTGTCTTCTGTCCGTTCTTGTTGTACTTTTCAGAATAGATAGATATTGGGCCTCACTTGATATATGCAAAGTCTCAAGGGTCTAACTTAAAAATTGTGGCTCTGACAGTTTTTTGCGCTTAAATGGGGGAGGGGGCCCCCCAAATCTGCTGCTGATCAATAATATATATACTTTATAGGGTCGCAAATGTTTCCTTCTACCTGCTACATACTTTTGCACAACTTCATGATCCCCTTTCCCATTTTTAATGGAAACAAGGTATAATAAAAAGATGCAGCCGGCCGGAAGTTTTGTTTCCAGACAAAAATATGATATTGTGAGGGCTTTTACTGCTATGCGGTCAAATGTCGAAAAAAACCTCCATTTTTCAAAATTATAAAGCTTAACGCAAATCGCCCATAGCAATAACAGCACTAACCCCAAGGTATACTTAACAAGGTAGGCGCACAAGCTCTCTCTCTCTCTTTGCTTGCCGCTTAAGTGTCAGTCTGTGAACAACAGTCGAGAGGGAAGCATCTCCGCGCACGAATTTTTTCTGATTTGCCTCTTAATTTTGTCTGAGACTTTACGTGTTTTTGCTATGGCTCCACACTGCTGTATATGCAAGAAAAGCTATGAAAAATGTGTACATGTGCCGAAAAACGATTTAAAAAGGAAATTGTGGATTAAATCTGTGGAAGTAGAATTAAAACCAAATCAAACAATTTGTGAAAATCATTTTAAACAAAATGATTTCTATTATGAAAAGGAGAACAAACGAAGACGGCTGCGAGCAGGTGCAATTCCTCAAAAAATTGAAAATGTCGCTCCCGCAAATGTTTTCAATTATACAGAACATTTTAAATCGGGCTTAAAGGCTAATCAAAAAGATTTTAACTCGCAAACTGAGTAAGTATAGTTTTGTGTGCAGCACGCGTATATGAAAATAATATTGTTTTATTTAATTTTTAGAAAGGAAGTTGTGGAAGCGGGAATTGCCCTTGAAAATTTGCGCCTGCAAATTAAGCTTAAGGCTTTGGAGGCACAAATTTACAGTCTCAAGCATCAGCTGGAACAGGCAAACAATTTAAATGCTTGGGTCAGTAAACTTTTTACGGCAAACCAGGTGCAACATTTAAGGATTGGAGGGCAAGCCCGTTGGACGCAGGAGGATATCTCGGAAGCCATTTGCCTTCACGCTGCTGGACCCCGCGCATATCGGCACCTTTATAAAAAAGGTTTTCCGATTCCCCACGTGACTACATTACAAAAATGGTGTCAGTTTGTCGAAATCAAACCAGGGCCATTAGATTTAGTTATAAATCTAATGGAAAACTCAACAGATATGGATGAAGCAGACAAAGTGTGCACCTTAATGTTTGATGAGATGAAAGTGTCCTCTTGTTTTGAGTGGGATGCTTCACGAAGTGCTGTTCAGCCGCCAAAACAATATGTGCAAGTAGCAATGTTACAGGGCATATTTAAGTCGTGGAAGCAGCCCATATATTATGACTTAGACGAGCCAATGACGATCACAACTTTAAAATCGTTAATAAATAAACTTCACAGTGCTGGCTACTATGTCGCCGCAATAGTGTCTGACATGGGACCAGGCAACTGTAAGTTGTGGAATCAACTTGAAATTTCCACAGGTAAGAAGAGCGTTTGTAAATTTTATAAATTAAATTATTATTGTTGTGTATACTTTTTTCAGACAAAACATGGTTTGAGCATCCTTCGAATCCGGAACTGAAGGTGTACGTGTTCGCAGATGTGCCCCATCTTATCAAACTGATAAGAAATCATTATATAGATTCTGGAATCGTTGTAGACGGCAAGCTATTAAATGCAGAATCTATAAGGCAAGCGATGCAACATTGCGGCTCGACAGATGTTTCCATATTATGGAAAATTTCAGAAGAACACCTCCATGTTAAAAGTTCCGGGCGACAGCGCGTAAAGTTGGCAACGCAATTATTGTCCAACACAACAGCAAATGCAATTTTACGATGCCATGCTCTTGGCTTGGAGGTGGACAATGCCTTGGAGACAGCTGAGTTCATTAAGCTAGTTAACGACTGGTTTGATATTTTCAATTCAAAATGTTCAACGCTCAACTATACGAGTATGCCCGCAAAGCAGCCATATGGCTGTTCCTTAGAAGCACAGCAACAGCTGTTGGAGAAAATGACCGCCTTCGTGTCTGTGCCCATTGTTCCGAATTTAAAGGCGCATTCACAGTCGCAAGAGATGCAATTAAAAAATTGTCTCCCATTTCAGAAGGGAGTTACAATAAGCAACAATTCGCTGCAGCAAATGCACTCATTTTTGTCTAAGCGGTACAAAAAAGAGTATATCTTAACAAGCAGGCTATCGCAAGATCTGCTGGAGCACTTTTTTGGCGCAATGCGGTCAAAGGGTGGCCTCTTTGACCACCCATCACCAATTGATTTCAAGTTTAGGTTGCGTAAATATATACTTGGTAATTTGAAATTATGTTATCTTTAATTGTGGACTCGTCAAATGTAGTAGTTAGTAAATGTCTTAATCTTAATGTCAGTCTATTCGCAAATGTAGTACGTAGTAAATGTCCAATATGTCTCCAAAGTAAGTGTGAATGCGTGTGAAAAAGTTTTATAGATCATCCATTAATTGATAATATATTCTTTACATTTAAATTTAGTTCGTAATACAGAACTTTTGGGCTCTAAAGGTAATGTTGAGGCAGATGATGTCCCATGGATTAATATCGACATGCCAGCTCCACCTGGGCCGCCAGCTGAACTGGCAGAAGTTGAAGATGTCGCGGAATTGTCATCATATCCAACATTTTCTGACGATATTGATGAGCTGACGGAAGATGCTCTCGAGTATATGTCGGGTTACATCATTAAAAAATTAAAACTATCACAGGAGAGTAAGGAGAATAGTTCTTTTAGCTACGTCGACCAGGTGTCGGCAGGTTATTTAAAAAAACCATCAGCAGAATTCAAATCAAAAATATTGGAGCTGGAAAAAATTTTCCTGCACACCAACAATAGAAATCAAATATCACTTAAGAATAATTTTGTAAATATTTTAGTGAGTAAGGCCAAGAATATTTCTTTGCATGGGAAAACCAAAGAATTTTTTTTTTAAACAAGAGTTTTCTTTAGAATTAAGTACTTAAATAAAAAAATTAAGCTTCAATCGCAAAAACAAAAAATAGGGGAAAGTTAACTTCGGCTCGGCCGAAGTTTTGTATACCCTTGCAGCTTCCATTGAAAACAAAACAGTTTTTTTAACTAAAACTTCTTTTTGGACCATACTTTTCTATGTGATCTATACTATATAGATTACTGATTTCGACCAAAATTGGTGAAATCATGGAAAAGCATAATACACTGTTCATTACGAAATTTGAAGGCGATCCCATTTAAAACAAAAAGTTTTTCTCACTAGAAATTCTTTTTCGACCGATCATTCATACTGCAGCTATATGCTATAGTAACCCGATTTTGATAAAACTTCGAAGAAATGTGTCCAAAATATATAAAATAAGTGTATGCCAATAAAAAGGACGTTTTCATTAAAAACAAAAAAGTTTTCCTCACTCGAACAAGTTTTTCGACCGATCATTCCTATGGGAGCTATATGCTATAGTCATCCGATTTCGACCAAACTTTGTAGAATTATGCAAATGTATAAAAATTAAGTGTATGCCAATGATAAGGACGTTTTCATTAAAAACAAAAAAGTTTTTCTCACTAGAACTAGTTTTTCGACCGATCGTTCCTATGGCAGCTATATGCTATAGTCATCCGATTTCGACCAAACTTACTGAAATCATGGGAAGGGATAGTAAACTAAGAAATACGTACTTTGGAGGCGTTTCCATTAAAACAAAAAAGTTTTTCTCTTTAAGACTAGTTTTTCAACCGATCGTTCCCTATGGCAGCTATATGCTATAGTCATCCGATCCGGCCGGTTCCGACAAATGTGCAGCGTATTTGTACCAAAAGACTTCGTGCAAAAGTTTGGTGAGGATAGCTTTAAAACTGACGGAGGAGATAGCATAGAAACAGACGGACAGACGGACGGACAGGGCTAAATCAACTCAGCTCGTCGTGCTGATCAAGAATATATATACTTTATGTGGTCGGAGATGCTTCCTTCAATGCGTTACAAACATCCGGACAATTTTATAATACCCTCTGCAAGGGTATAACAACAAAGTTTTTCTCACTAGAACTAGTTTTTCGACCGATCGTTCCTATGGGAGCTATATGCTTTAGTCATCCGATTTCGACCAAACCTTGAAGAATTGTGTAAAAGTATATAAAATTAGTATGCCAATGATAAGGACGTTTTTCATTAAAAACAAAAAAGTTTTTCTCACAAGAACTAGTTTCTCGACCGATCGTTCCTATGGGAGCTATATGCTTTAGTCATCCGATTTCGACCAAACTTTGTAGAATTGATTGTAAAAGTATATAAAATTAGTGTATGCCAATGATAAGGACGTTTTCATTAAAAACAAAAAAGTTTTTCTTACTAGAATTAGTTTCTCGACCGATCGTTCCTATGGGAGCTATATGCTATAGTCATCCGATTTCGACCAAACTTAGTGGAATCATGGGAAGAGATAGTAAACTAAGAAATACGTACTTTGGTAAGGACGTTTCCATTAAAAACAAAAAAGTTTTTCTCTTTGAGACTAGTTTTTCAACCGATCGTTCCTATGGCAGCTATATGCTATAGTCATCTGATCCGGCCGGTTCCGACAAATGTGCAGCGTATTTGTACCAAAAGACTTCGTGCAAAGTTTGGTGAGGATAGCTTTAAAACTGACGGAGGAGATAGCATAGAAACAGACGGACAGACGGACAGAGCTAAATCAACTCAGCTCGTCGTGCTGATCAAGAATATATATACTTTATGTGGTCGGAGATGCTTCCTTCAATGCGTTACAAACATCCGGACAATTTTATGATACCCTCTGCAAGGGTACAATAAACTATCCTAAACAACTCTGTTAGTTTTTAAGCGAAGATGTACCATTTTCTATATCAACATTTCAATATTCAAAATTATTAAATTGGTCAACTGTCCAAAAATGTGCTATGCAAAATCACAATAGTGGATTCGGCCGAGCCGTAGTTAACTTTCCTCTTTTCTTTCAAATTACTTTCATGCATTCAATTATGTTTGTTCAGCCTCAGTAGGCTTTTGATTTTAGACCTGCTTAAGTTATTAGCTTAACATTTCATTTTCATTCGGTCGTTCGAACCGAACGGAACTAATTTTATTTTTCTCTTTCTTTTTTATTTGACAATTGCCTTCTTGAACCACAGTGAAAAAGTTCGAGAATATTGAAAAATACTTTACTTTCTAAACCATTGGAGAAACTCGAAGTTTGTTCCGTTTTCGGAACCATTGTTTCTAATTATGTTTTATGAATGAGGGTATTCACTTGAACTCGCTTTCACTTGAACTCGAAAAATTGAAAAGCGTTAAAGCGAAAATCCAAAAAGTTAACGAAGCAACAACAAAACTCATGAGAAAAAAAACCACACTTAACATGCCTTAGGGTATGTTTAAAAAATCAGTCGTTTATGTGAAAAAGTGTAATGTTTTGAAGTGTTGTACAATTTTTTAAAGAATCTGTTAAAATACATGGCCTTTAAAAAATGCGATCACACCAGCAAACTGCAAATTATAAAAGGGAAAACTGGCAGGCAATTCAAAGCGGTGGAAGAATGTTATGATTGTGGATCGGCTGACCTGCACGCTGATGTTGAAGAGACGCAACAATTGCAGAAGCTGAGTTCCTGTCGCACTATCAAGCACTCGCTCTAGATGATTAATGGTGGATGTGTCGACCTTGCATCGCGTTAACCAGGCCATCTGGCTGCTGCGCAGTGGATCACGTGGGGATGCCTTCAGGAACACCAATATCATTGCCGAGTCAATGCTGCTAAGGGTTCCTCCAACTCGTAGGCCATCAATTCGAAAACAAGGAGAAGAAAACATAACAATTCTACTGACATGTTTACAAAATATTTAAAATAACTCAATTTAACAATTCCGTAGCTTAACTGGGGGTCGTGAACATAAAACAATACAATCAAAAATAGGGAAAGTTAACTTCGGCTCGGCCGAAGTTTTGTATACCCTTGCAGCTTTCATTGAAAACAAAAAAGTTTTTCTAAGACTACTTTTTGGACATTGCTTTTCTATGGGATCTATACTATAAAGATGTCTGATTTCGATTAAACTTGGTAAAATCATGGAAAAGCATAATACACTGTTAATTGCGAAATTTGTAGGCGATCCCATTTAAAAAAAAAAAGTTTTTCCCACTAGAACTTCTTTTTCGACCGATCATTCATACTGCAGCTATATGCTATTGTCATCCGATTTTGATAAAACTTTGTAGAAATGTGTCCAAAATATATAAAATAAGTGTATGCCAATAAAAAAGGACGTTTTTCATTAGAAACCAAAAAGTTTTCATCACTCGAACTAGTTTTTCGACCGATCGTTCCTATGGGAGCTATATGCTATAGTCATCCGATTTCGACCAAACTTTTGTAGAATTGTGCAAAAGTATATAAAATTAAGTGTATGCCAATGATAAGGACGTTTTCATTAAAAACAAAAGAAAAATTTTTTCTCACTAGAACTAGTTTTTCGACCGATCGTTCCTATGGCAGCTATATGCTATAGTCATCCGATTTCGACCAAACTTAGTGAAATCATGGGAAGGGATAGTAAACTAAGAAATACGTACTTTGAAGGCGTTTCCATTAAAAACAAAAAAGTTTTTCTCTTTAAGACTAGTTTTTCAACCGATCGTTCCTATGGCAGCTATATGCTATAGTCATCCGATCCGGCCGGTTCCGACAAATGTGCAGCGTATTTGTACCAAAAGACTTCGTGCAAAGTTTGGTGAGGATAGCTTTAAAACTGACGGAGGAGATAGCATAGAAACAGACGGACAGACGGACGGACGACAAAGGCTAAATCAACTCAGCTCGTCGTGCTGATCAAGAATATATATACTTTATGTGGTCGGAGATGCTTCCTTCAATGCGTTACAAACATCCGGACAATTTTATGATACCCTCTGCAAGGGTATAATAAACTATCCTAAACAACTCTGTTAATTTTTAAGCGAAGATGTACCATTTTCTATATCAACATTTCAATATTCAAAATTATTAAATTGGTCAACTGTCCAAAAATGTGCTATGCAAAATCACAATAGTGGATTCGGCCGAGCCGTAGTTAACTTTCCTCTTTTCTTTCAAATTACTTTCATGCATTCAATTATGTTTGTTCAGCCTCAGTAGGCTTTTGATTTTAGACCTGCTTAATTTATTAGCTTAACATTTCATTTTCATTCGGTCGTTCGAACCGAACGGAACTAATTTTATTTTTCTCTTTCTTTTTATTTGACAATTGCCTTCTTGAACCACAGTGAAAAAGTTCGAGAATATTGAAAAATACTTTACTTTCTAAACCATTGGAGAAACTCGAAGTTTCTTCCGTTTTCGAACCATTTTCTAATTATGTTTTATGAATGAGGGTATTCACTTGAACTCGCTTTCACTTGAACTCGAAAAATTGAAAAGCGTTAAAGCGAAAATCAAAAGTTAACGAAGCAACAACAAAACTCATGAGAAAAAAATACCACACTTAACATGCCTTAGGGTATGTTTAAAAAATCAGTCGTTTATGTGAAAAAGTGTAATGTTTTGAAGTGTTGTACAATTTTTTAAAGAATCTGTTAAAATACATGGCCTTTAAAAATGCGATCACACCAGCAAACTGCAAATTATAAAAAGGAAAACTGGCAGGCAATTCAAAGCGGTGGAAGAATGTTATGATTGTGGATCGGCTGACCTGCACGCTGATGTTGAAGAGACGCAACAATTGCAAGAAGCTGAGTTCCTGTCGCACTATCAAGCACTCGCTCTAGATGATTCATGGTGGATGTGTCGACCTTGCATCGCGTTAACCAGGCCATCTGGCTGCTGCGCACTGGATCACGTGGGGATGCCTTCAGGAACACCAATATCATTGCCGAGTCAATGCTGCTAAGGGTTCCTCCAACTCGTAGGCCATCAATTCGAAAACAAGGAGAAGAAAACATAACAATTCTACTGACATGTTTACAAAATATTTAAAATAACTCAATTTAACAATTCCGTAGCTTAACTGGGGGTCGTGAACATAAAACAATACAATCAAAAATAGGGGGAAAGTTAACTTCGGCTCGGCCGAAGTTTTGTATACCCTTGCAGCTTTCATTGAAAACAAAAAGTTTTTCTAAGACTACTTTTTGGAAATTGCTTTTCTATGGGATCTATACTATAAAGATGTCTGATTTCGATTAAACTTGGTAAAATCATGGAAAAGCATAATACACTGTTAATTGCGAAATTTGTAGGCGATCCCATTTAAAAAAAAAAAGGTTTTCCGACAAGAACTTCTTTTTCGACCGATCATTCATACTGCAGCTATATGCTATAGTCATCCGATTTTGATAAAACTTTGTAGAAATGTGTCCTAATATATAAAATAAGTGTATGCCAATAAAAAGGACGTTTTCATTAGAAACCAAAAAGTTTTCATCACTCGATCTAGTTTTTCGACCGATCGTTCCTATGGGAGCTATATGTTATAGTCATCCGATTTCGACCCAACTTTGTAGAATTGTGTAAAAGTATATAAAATGAGTGTATGCCAATGATAAGGACGTTTTCATTAAAAACTAAAAAGTTTTTCTCACAAAAACTAGTTTTTCGACCGATCGTTCCTATGGGAGCTATATGTTATAGTCATCCGATTTTAACCAAACTTTGCAGAATTGTGTAAAAGTATATAAAATGAGTGTATGCCAATGATAAGGACGTTTTCATTAAAAACAAAAAAGTTTTTCTCACTAGAACTAGTTTTTCGACCGATCGTTCCTATGGCAGCTATATGCTATAGTCATCCGGTTTCGACCAAACTTAGTGAAATCATGGAAGAGATAGTAAACTAAGAAATACGTAGTTTGGAGGCGTTTCCATTAAAAACAAAAAAGTTTTTCTCACTAAGACTAGTTTTTTAACCGATCGTTCCTATGGCAGCTATATGCTATAGTCATCCGATCCGGCCGGTTCCGACAAATGTGCAGCGTATTTGTTCCAAAAGACTTCGTGCAAAGTTTGGTGAGGATAGCTTTAAAACTGACGGAGGAGATAGCATAGAAACAGACGGACAGACGGACAGGGCTAAATCAACTCAGCTCGTCGTGCTGATCAAGAATATATACTTTATGTGGTCGGAGATGCTTCCTTCTATGCGTTACAAACATCCGGACAATTTTATGATACCCTCTGCAAGGGTATAATAAATCTAAAACAACTCTGTTAATTTTTAAGCGAAGATGTACCATTTTCAATATCAATATTCAATATTCAAGTATTAAATTGGTATAAAAATGTGCTATGCAAAATCACAATAGTGGATTCGGCAGAGCCGTAGTTATTTCCTCTTTTCTTTCAAATTACTTTCATGCATTCAATTATGTTTGTTCAGCCTCAGTAGGCTTTTTGATTTTAGACTTGTGTAGCCAGTTATTAGCTTAACATTCATTTTCATTCGGTCGTTCAAAACCGAACGGAACTAATTTTATTTTTTCTCTTTCTTTTTATTTGACAATTGCCTTCTTGAACCACAGTGAAAAAGTTCGAGAATATTGAAAAAATACTTTACTTTCTAAACCATTGGAGAAACTCGAAGTTTCTTAAAAATTCTAATTATGTTTTAGTATAGATGAGGGTATTCACTTGAACTCGCTTTCGCGAACTGAAAAATTGAAAAGCGTTAAAGCGAAAATCCGAAAAGTTAACGAAGCAACAACAAAACTCATGAGAAACAAAATACCACACTTAACATCTTTAGGGTATGTTTAAAAAATCAGTCGTTTATGTGAAAAAAGTGTAATGTTTTGAAGTGTTGTACAATTTTTTGAAGAATCTGTTAAAATACATGGCCTTTAAAAGTGCGATCACACCAGCAAACTGCAAATTATAAAGAAGGGAAGCCGGCAGGCAATTCAAGCGGTGGAAGAATGTTATGGTTGTGGATCGGCTGACCTGCAAGCTGATGTGAAGAGGCACAGCAATTGCAAGAAGCTGAGTTCCTGTCGCACTATCAAGCACTCGCTCTGAATGCCTTCTTGAACCACCTGGATTGTACTATGCACATATAGTGAATGCACACTGTACTTCAAAACGTGATGCATATATATAAATAAACATAACTACAAAGTCCAAGTCCCAATTATTACCATAGTGGTCCAGCTGGAGCCAGCCTTTGGCTTTGTTCCTAACGGAAAATGCAAGTGTCAGCAATTCTGGCACACGCGAACCTCCAATGCTATAAACCAGGGTTCCCCCAAGAAGAGAGAGGCTCTCCTGCTCTCTGTCTCTCTCTAACACACTTTGAGTCTTTGCTTCGGCACGCATTCGGCAGATCGTCGAATGTGTCGGCCCCCGGGGCATGGCTGGGGATCACTGCTATAAACTCAAGTGCACAAACATAGACCCTTGCGCTCCAGCCTAAGCGAGCATAGCCATATATATAAAAACATATAAACGTCTCTCCGCGCTGCCGCTGTTGTTAGCCTGGAGACTTAGCTGCATGAGCGCATAAGTAATTGTAAGACAGCATATATGTATGAGAGGTAACTGGCCACAGGCCAGACTTTAAAACGAAACACTTTAAAACTTGAATAAAGAAATGAAAAACAAAACGAAGACAACGGAGTGAACTTTATTTGGGAATATTGGACAGATGCCTGTTCATAAAAAGAAAGAACTATAACCCGAGGGACAGGCATAATACATGGCGACCGTGGCTTTGGGTCAGGAGACGGACATTAATAACTGAAGTGAGTACAGTGCCAGGAAAGCAAAAGAAAAGTACAATAAAAACCATCGGCCAAAAATTGAAGAGGCTATATATGAAAAA
>JAEIFV010001285.1:0-69713 GCA_018904265.1 Lordiphosa collinella | reverse complement strand
TATTACACGTGGTGTCCCTCAAGGTCCAATTTAGGTCCAATATTGTTCTTCAATGCTGCGTAAACAATCCCCCAGAAGCCCTGTCAAATGTAATGTACATATGTATCTTTGATGATGTCAATTGTATATTAGTCGCCCGTTAGGTAAAATTAGTGAATGTGTAGATGTAACAAACTACGAGCTAAAAACAATTGCAGAATGGGCCCAGTAAAATGGGCTCGGACTAAATCCCTTAAAGTCAAAAATGCTAACACTACCAAGAAAGCAATTGATATTAGGACTCCCGATAGCTTATATATTGATGATAAAAGATAGAGTATGTTGAAAAGGCCACAATTTAGAATTATTTTAACCAGAAGTTGACGTGTTTGACCATATAAACAAGGCAGTTGGTAAGACATACGGCCTACTGCGTCAACTATACTTGACCCAAAACTTAGTATTGAAACCTACAGACTTCTATTGCTAAAAACATATTTTGACACCGTCCCTATTCTAGGAGTCGAGCTTTATTTGGAGCAGAGTGAGAAAGGTACACAAAGACCGAAGGTGTAATTAATGACATTGCTAGGTATGTTTTTAAAAAAAGACGAACTGACAGCATCTCTAACTATTCCCTATAAAATTTTACAATCTTACCCTTAATGATTTTGCAAGCTTAAGAGCATTAACTCTTACTACAAAAATTATAAACAACTAAGGAACCAGCGTATATCTACGAAAAATTAAATCTCTCGGCTTCCAAAAGGGACCCAATAGTTGTTTGCCAAAAGTATAAGCTATCTGCTCGAAAAGCACTTCTTTATATGCTGTTCAGCCTGTGGAATAACTTCCGCACACATGAACTAAAATCAATTAGTAGCGCACCCTCTATGTTCTTTGAGCTAAATAACACACTACTTAGTACAGGATAAATATATCAATATAGAAAAAAAAAAAAAAAAAAAAATTAAACTATACTATCCCAAGCAACTCACGAAATTGATGCAATTGAAGGTATATAGGTTGGAATGCATTATGTGGTAATTTAAGTACGTTAGGTAATATTTATTGCAGGTGGAGCTGACCATGTTGTGGCCGCTTCTGAATTTGACGAAATTATGGATGATTTTGTTGATGATGCAATTTGCATTTATGCGAGCCGCAGAGGCGACATAGCAAATGTGCCAAAGTCCGTTAGTTGGCGGGATAACATCCTTTGCTGTTCCGACAATAGCCGTCTTAAGCAAATGCTGCGTGTGTCTCAACCACAATTTGGCATGCTTTTTGAATTAATAAAAGAGGATGAAGTGTTCAAAGCACCAGGCTTCTTAAAACAGTTGCCGATTGACTTGCAATTGGCTGTTGTTTTGTTCAGACTGGGATCCTCTGGAAGCAGTGCGTCGGTGCGAAAAACTTGCACAATATTTGGAATTGGCGATGGAGGCTCGTTGGGTTTAATTACAAAAAGAGTTTTTTCTGCATTTTTGCGGCTGATGCCCAAATATATTTATTGGCCCAACGCAGCAGAGCGCCAACAGCTTGTGGAACAAACGTTTCGTGAATTGTCACATTGCATTGGCTATATTGACGGCACGGAACTTAAATTATTTGAGAAGCCTCCAAGCAATCACGAAGTATACTTTTCACGGCAGCGAATATATTCTGTGAAGCTGCAGGTTATATGCGACCACAAGCTAAGAATTAGGGATGCTGTTGTTGGAAATCCAGGCAGCTACCACGATTCGAAAGTGTTCAAAAACAGCACTATCGGGAAGCATAGTGCCCGGTTTTTTACCGGAGAAGAGTGGATTGCGGGCGACTCTGCTTACCCCCTGTCAAAGTTTTTAATAACTCCGTTTCGGAGCAACTCGCGTGCAATGGACTTGGACAGGCGAGTCAAGTTCAACAAGACGCACAGCCAATACCGTGTTCGAGTTGAAAACTGCTTTGGCCTCCTCAAAGGAAGGTTCAACAGTTTGAAGGAGCTCCGGATTCGCTTATGCGATGGCGACAGGAAGTCATTTCTTTGCGACTGGGTATTAGTATGCTGCATTCTCCATAACATTTTAATAGAGGATCAGGATATTGAGCAGGAAGACTATCACCAACCAGATGAGCAAGATCCACTACCTACTGATATTGTATTAAATGACCTTGGTACACTGCTCGCCACTTGAATAGGACACCTCTAAAGTCGATTTTCTATAGTTAATTGCTGCTAAAGCAAGCCATCTAGGAAAATAATTTTTGTTTTCTTATAAAGTTTATTTAAATGTAGTAATTAGACAAAAATTACAAAATTATTCAAAAGTTGTAAGTATACAAAAAACATTGTTAACCAATAAGTAACAAATTTTGGAGTCTTCATTTTGCACCACTTGAATAGGACACTTTATCTAAAAACCATTTAAGAATATTTGAATCCTTTTCAAATAACAATATTACTTAAATTAGAAATTACTAACATGTTTTTAAACCAAAAAAGTTTTTAATAGTGTGTTGCGCCCCCTTTTTTCTCCAAAACCTCACACATTCG
Organism: Lordiphosa collinella; assembly: GCA_018904265.1. Classification (NCBI taxonomy): domain Eukaryota; kingdom Metazoa; phylum Arthropoda; class Insecta; order Diptera; family Drosophilidae; genus Lordiphosa; species Lordiphosa collinella. The sequence goes on along the minus strand of JAEIFV010001285.1, from coordinate 67,195 downwards.
GTCTGAAAGGATGCATACAATTTTCCCAAATAATTCAACGATATCGAGCCCCATTCTAATTTGATAGCTGCAATTAGTTCGGGAACGCTCGAATATTGCTGACCTGATCCATCCCCACACATTCTCAATGATATTCAAGTCCGGTGAATAGGGTGGCCAGTTTAATAACTCCACGTTTTGGCTCGCTATATACGATTTAACAATCCGGGCCGTATGTATAGGGGCATTATCATGTTGATAAATCCATTTTAGATTTGCAAAAAGAGTTTGGAAGTGTGGAAAGGCCTCTTTCAATATACCATTATAACACAAAGCATTCATGGTGGTTGGAATAAATTTAAGCTCACAGGTGCCATAATAGGAAATGGCCCCCCATACCATAATACCTCCAGCACTGCTGTGCAACTTATCAAGAGGGTGTCGTTCTTTTCGAAGATCATGAAAATAGTAGCTGTAGCCATCGGGGCCCTCCAAATTAAACTTTTTTCGTCCGAAAAGACAACACGTTGCCACTCCGAAGTCCAGGTGACATGTGCGCGCGCGAAATCAAGGCGTTGTAACTTCCGAGCCGGGTTAAGAGGTGGCTTCTTCTTGATTTTTAGTCTCTTCAGGTGTGTAGCATTATTAATAACACGACGCATGGTTGTCAAACTTGCTTTAACGTTGCATTTTTCCCTTATCTTGGCCAAAGAGTCGTGCGAATTGGAAGCTTCTCTTAATATAAGTCGCTTGTCCGCGATGGTAAGCACACTGTGGGTGCGGCCCTTCATGTTTTTACCATAATTAGCCTCATTATTTAACAAATTTGTTATGGTGTGACGGCTCCTGTCGACTTTTTTTGTTATTTCGGCAATAGAAAGGCCAGAATCCTTGTAAGCTTGGATTTTTCCTTTCTCCGACTCAAATAATGAAGTGCCACGCCCCATTTTAATTTTTTTTTAATTTTATATACACTTCAATTAAAGCAAAAAGTTTAAGTAAACCAAAATTTGTGTGCACGTGTCAACGATACCGACCAAATAAAATGCATGTTCTATTCAAGTGGCGCAAAAATTCCATTGAATTTTTGCGAATGCTCACATAAAGTGCAAACAACTTTATAACGGTTCTATTCCAAAACTTGGAATATACCAGAAAGAGCGAAGAATGCTTGCACAAAGATAATACGCAAAAAATACTGTTATTCTACCATTTCGTTTTCGAGTTACGAGCAGTTTTAAAGAGGGCATACAGGGTGTCCTATTCAAGTGGCGAGCAGTGTACTTCGGCAGCTGAAAGCAAGAGATTGTGCATTTATGATCTAATGTTTCCATAAGAAAATTGAAGAAATAAATTTTGTAAGCTTTTTTAATTTTATTTTACTCATTTTTTGCGTATTTTAACTCGAGTTCGTATCTTAAAATACGTTCCTTTTGATTCAGCTCCATTTGTTTCAGTCTTTCCTTCATATCTAAGCGTCTTTCTTCAAGCCTCAAATCAAATCCTTTCGTATCTTTGTTCTCTCTGCATCCATTATCATCAGCTTTGATAAACTAGTTTTCTCGCCACTTTTTTTTTACCTTTGATGCGAAAGACGTGCTCGCGGCCGCTTCGGATGAGTCTGCCGTAAAACTAAAAACAACATCGTCCTGTACACTTGGTGTGTCCGGAGCCGATGAAGAGTCCTCCACTGGTGGCATCGTTTCGCGGACAATCGTTTCGATTTCTTTGCCGCCCGAAAATATATCGCTCAGTTGAGCGTAGTGGGGGCATATTTTTAACATCTTTTCTATAAATATTTAATTTTCTGTGAATCTGTAGTACAATACAATGCACATAACTATCAAGCTTACCTTCAACAGTTTTTTCCATGTCGCCTTCCTCTAAACCAGCACCCGTCGAATTTCTAAATGCCTTCGCCTTTTGGTACAGACTTTTCAAGTGAAGTACCTTAAATCGTAGCGAGCTCCAGGATGCAACAATTTAAGTTTCTTCCAGCAACCTCTTGTAATAAATTTGTGCTGTTGGTTTCTGTAAAATCGGTTAATTTAAGTACGTATACGTACAGCACAACATTAATTTCTTGCCTCTATGTTCCTGTGCACAATCTCCTTCTGGCTCCACCTCTTTGCTCCGATCTCTCTTTTGCGTTTCTTTGCAATATTTTCTTCCACTGCAATTAAGTAAAGACCGGTTAATTTAAGAAAATTAGCAAAAGCAACCTTCACTTACTTTAGCAGCTGTCACAATTAACAGCTGTTTGTTTTGATTAAGCACATAAAGCACTAAATTACACCAAAAAATACCAGAAAATTTTGCAACACTTGTCACGCTTTTATTGTTTTCTAACACTTATATTGATTTGCACTTGCAACGATTTTTGTAGTCATGGGTCGGGGTCTAGCATAAAGTGCAAACTTGACTCAGTACAAATTGTTGTTGGAGCGGCTTGCACAATGTGCAATGTGCAATGATACAACACTAAATGAACACCCCAAGAGTAAAACAAATTGGTTGCATTTTCAACGGGTATTCTACCAAAGAAACATGTATTTGTTTCAAGGCTTGCCTCTGATCTCACATCTGATGTTGTTAAGGCCTTTATTCAGGCTAAAATCCAAGCCACAGACATTTTGGTGGAAAAGTTTTCCTTTTCATATGAAAGTGATATTTCCTACTTCAAAATGAGTGTTCCTGGTGAAATTTTTTCAACAATTTGTTCAAAAGATTTCTGACCGGCTCGTTTTATAATAAAAGAGTATATAGAGAAAAAGAAAACTCGATCTCCTATCTACACATATTTCAGCACGTCGAATTATAATTGATAAAATTACTTTTTGCCGATTTTTTAAAGCTTAACGACTTAATACTTCACACTGATTGGTCTCAGTTGTACACTTGTACAGATATTGACGTTGCCATACAACTTTTCTACGATACCTTGAACTCTCTTTTTGATGTTTGTGTTCCACTTTAGCGCCCTCGCTGTCCTGATAGTCAGCCTTGGTTCTCAAGAGAACGAACAAACTTAAAGAACAAGAAGTCGAGTTATTTTAAAAAGTATAAGAAATTCGGTAAATCATCGGACTTCTCCCGTTATGTGCTTGCCCGTTCTAGCTTTAATGTGCTTAATGCTAAATGCTATAACGATTATCTTGACCGTTGCAGACTTCAATTTTCGCGAAATCCTAGACAATTTTATTCTTTTTTTAACTCTAAACGCAAGTCATCCACCCTGCCCTCCTCGGGGATCTCCTAGATGATCTGTCTGCGGAGTTTTTTAAGTCAACCTAATCGTCTTCTAGATACTGTGCGAATCAACCATACCCTTATGGGTTGAATATGTCTAATTGCATTTTTAGCCCCGTTATCACTGAAAGCTCGTAGAAACGCTTACCACGGCGTACAAAGACTCGTTCGATAGGGCCTGCCCCCCTAGAAAAATTAAATACAACTTTAAACCACCATGGTGGTCTGCTGAGCTGGAAAAACTCAGAAAAGAAATTACGCATACTTTTAACATAGCCAAACATAACGACCAAACATCCGCTTGGGAGTTATATAAACAAAGACTTAGCATTTACAAAAAATCTAAACGAACCTCTTGGGCCCATTTCTGTAGTAATATAGAAGCAACCTCTGACGCTTCTCGTCTTAGAAAGATTCTGGCTAGCTCACCAAGCTCGCCAGGATTAATACAAAAAGGAGATGGGACCTGAACCAACTCCAGCGAGGAGTCTTTAGACCTTCTTTTGAGCACTCACTTTCCTGATTGCTCCGTAGTCTCAGCATCAAGGGCTAGGTCAACCGACTTGCCTTTACAATACAACACTAATATTGTTACAACGACCAGAATTAAATGGGCAATCGACTCGTTTGAACCATTTAAGTCGCCAGGTCCTGATATCGTATTGTGCATACAATGAGCTGGTTTCACATAATCTTTGTAAGCTGTCTAAAGTTCAATTACATTCCCACTAGATGGAGAGAATGTAATGTATGGTTGCAAATGCTGCTTCACCATGGTTGGACTTGACTTCTGGATTTACTCCATTTCACGGCTGCATTAAGGAAGCTATCCCAAACCTTCAGATGCAGAACCACAAGTAACCAAAGCTTACAATCTGATCGCATGTTGGCAGGGCGAGACCCATTGATTGGGCTAGCTGTCAATCGGCTGGGGAGGTTCGTGGCCATCATGATAATCAGACATCACACACAATTTTAAATTTATAGAGTCCCTAAAAAATTATCTTTCATTATTAATACCCAGGCTAATTCTATTGAAGCTATACACTGTAGAAAAATGATCAGAACAAAACAGGAGGATGGTTCGGATAAACTCAAAGAAATTGGATTTGCGCACTCTCTGATGTATGTGAGAGGCGAGCGACTTTACTCTCCCTACCTTGATCCATGGTGGCTAAATTTAATCATGAATCTCTTAGACGACCGATCAAAACACTTTTAACTCATATCACTGCCCCACGAAAACAGATTTACGAAAACATATTCACTTAACCGGTTTATTTATAAAACTTTACCAAAACTTCACCGATATACTTCATGATTTCAGATCATACCAAAGAAATGGAAAAAATTTAACTTAAAACGACATGTGTTTTCATTAATTCAAAAGTTTAAATTCAAAATTCTTTTCTTGGGATATTTAAAATTATACAACAAACTATCTTTAACTAATCTTTTCGTTTAGTGTGCAAGCAAATACATATGGGTGCCATCAAAAGAAAGTAAACATATTGGAAACTACGTATGCTAGTTCCGGTAAATAAACATTCGTCAAACTCCGGGAAGAGGACACTAAAGAAAACGAACAATGAAAGAACACTTGGCTATTCCCTCTTATATTAATTGCACATTTTTCTCATATTTTTTCATATAGTCAGGGTTTCTTTCACTGTATCATTTCTTGGTTTAATTCACTTCGATTAATTCAGGTTTACAAAAACACACACATTTTTCAGGAAACTTACCCGCTCATTTGATGAAAGGCCTTTCGTCGATGATGAGGAGGGAAAGGGGTGTTTTAAATAATAATAAACATTTCTACATTTCTTAGATGGTGACTTTTGGGCTTTGCACAAAAACACAAAACTCGATTTCCATTAGTGAACTAAATTTAGGGCACGTCAATTAACTCTGCAAACTCCATTCGAAATCTCCTTTAAACTCTTGACATTTCCCAACTCTCCGTCCGCCACTCAGGAACGACCACACATATCCGCCGTTCGAGAGGATCACTGGTCACTGAACTGCTTAAAATGCCTGCGACACCATTGTGGGGTGTACGGCGAGGTGTAAAGTTGTCTGGGTCAAGTTGCTCCCCGGTGCCGGAATCACACAAAGAATAGGAACAGCTTTGGCCGCCTCCAAAGGAACGGAGGTGATCACAGTAGAGTCGCCAAGTTCCTAAGAGCGCGATTAAGGAAAAAAACCCAACTCCTGGGTGTGGACAATGTACCCTTTTGCTGTTGCTATATGTAAATACAGGCGGGCCTGAACGGAATGATGCTGTTCAGGAAAAGAACCAATTAGGGTACTCCAACATACAAAATCTGGGGCTCCTTTGGAAAATAGTTACCTTGGGCAAGTCCAACTTGAAGGAAACTACAAGTTTACTGGCCTGGGCGTCAGCCTGTTCAGGCAACTGACGAGGGACACTGTTCACTAAATGAGAATGGACGTCAACAGCTAGCAGCAACTAAGTTTTTGTTCGACTCTTACCACTCCCAATTGAAAACGGAATTTCGGTGAATCGGTTAGCTGAAGCTTCAAACTAGCTATCAAGTCGTTTTGTGCAGCTCAATGCAAGCACGATTTTAGTTTCTCTTTCACTTTTAATCCAAGGATGGCTAAGTTATCGCTAGATTAAAAATTTGGTTTGACACAGAAATTCAGATGCGACTAATCTGTTCAATGGCCGGCGAGAAAGAGAGACCGAAGAAAAACGGAAGCAGCTCAAGATGGCCGCTTTGTTAGTCGCAGGGTTGCTAATTAAGTCATATCGAAAACTTAGCACTGATCTTTATGAATGAATCAGTTCCTATGCACTGGCTCGTTTCATGCAAAACATTAAATACAACAAAATGTCTAAAATTCAAATTCAACCCGAATCGACCATTACAAGAAACCAAAGTGGTCTTCATACCGAAGGCTGGCAAACCCTCACATGTTAAACCAAACGACTATAGGCCAATCAGTCTTTCTTCGTTTCTCCTTAAAACCCTTGAGAAACTTATAGACGCTTACCTTAGGCAAACGCTTACCTTAGGCAAACTATAAACCCCTCTTACTTAGTACACTCGCAAAATGCGTACAGCAAGGGACGGTCTACTGAAACCGCCCTGCATTCCCTGGTCTCAAAGATTGAAAAATCTCTCTAGTAGCATTTCTCGACATAGAGGTTGCCTTCAATAACGTCCAACCAAATGCCATCACCTCTGCCTTGGCAAATGTGGGAGCGGATATGCCTCTAATTGGATTCAGGGGTTAGGTGGGTTTCAAAATTTCAAAAAATCAATTTGTTTTTTTTTTTTGCTTATCTTATAATTCAATATGCTTAGAATATTCTCTCAAAGTTTTAAAACGATCTGAGTAATATTCTAAGAGATATAGCCTTCGGATGTTCTACCCATCAGGCTATGTCAGCGTGAATGTAAATCTTTAATCGCGTTTTTCTCGAAACTACGTTTTTGAAATCGGTCGTCACGATTTCTCGAAAACTTATGAATCGATTTCTTTCAAATTTTGCACACTTCTTGTAAATAACATTATCTCGTGCTTGAACGAAGGATTTTTATTTTTTCCTATTTTTTCAAGGCTGAAGGTATTTTCAAAAAAAATTTTGTTCCCAACGCCGCCAAAAATTCAATTTTTTTTTTGTCCCTCGTCCAAGCACGAGCTTTAAGCATATACTAACAGAAAATTTTTGGTTTTTGCATTTCAGATGAATCTGTCATGAGTTCTCCTGACTACGCCAAGGGTACTTTTTTTTGAGGGGTCACAGGAGACGACGTGTCCACGCCTTAATTTTTAATATTTTTCAATGAAAATTTCACAATTTACGTATAAAATATATAACTTTTATATGGTAAATTGATGGAATGAAATATTTTGTTGGTTAAATAAAAAAAAATTCGTAAAAATGTACCTGTTTTGAGCCTTTGAAACCCACCTAACCCCGTCATTGACCAACTGCTAACCAGCAGGTCGGTGTACTCACAACTTGGAGGCGTTACGGCTCACAGATTTGTAAGCAGGGGCACTCCAACGACACGTGGTGGTGGCCTCGCGGGATTGGAATTTTAAATGTGGTTTATTCCCAACACTCTATGTGATCTTATGCAGCAGTACTGGCTCCTAGCTCGGTGGGAATCATGCGGCTGGGCGTGAACCCAAAATCTACTTGTACTCTTCACCAGGAAGCAAAAGCTTCATACCTTAGGACTTAAAGGTTATCACTAAAGGGAAGTGTGAATGCAGTTGCCCACCAACAGCACAATTTATGGGGGTCGATCAATCCCCAGTGAAGAGTATAAAGACGTCACATTCCACGACAAACTTCATCCGGGCCTCTCTAAATCAGAAAGCTGGTGTCAAACTGCAGGAAGTTTTAGTGCGTCCTTTCGACTCCTATGTAAGCCTGCGCTTTTCTTTTGAATTAACAGCGGGCTTGCGTCCTTGCTAATTGCCACTTACCAAATTCAAAAAATTCATTTCTGATATTCAAGCTATACTGCTGAAATGCTATTCCTACTTTTAGGCAGCAGTTGTACATCACACCAAAGAAAATTATATCCAAACTGTCTAAAAAACACTTAATATTTTATGCGATGGATTGGTTTCTTTCAAGGGGGTCTTTTTTTGTAGCGCTGGGGAAAAAAAAAGGAGAGTACCTTTTTAGGCTGCGGCAACATAATCATAGCCAGAGCCACCACTATATTGGGCTCTGTAGTCTGCGGAGTTTGGTACTTAAATGTTGTGCACATGGACGGTCTATCATATTGGGGAAATGGCATACTTGCCATATCTACACCCAGAGAAATGAAGAACGAATCGGAGAGAACGAATTCTTCTTGGTTTTAGTATTTTTCTTATTGGTTTTTTTAAGAAGAAATCTTCTCGGATCCAAGAATGCAATCGTTCTCGACTTCGAGTTTGATGGCGGAGAAGTGAGGGGAGCCGAAAAACGGAGCAAGAAATGAGAACAATTCTCTCTCTCGCTCTTCGCTCTTTAGCATAGAAACAGACAGACGGACAAGGCTAAATGAACTCAGTATGTCATGCTGATCAAGAATATATATACTTTATGTGGTCGGAGATGCTTTCTTCAATGCGTTCGCACAACTTTATAATAGCAGAATGTCATAAAACGCATAAGAGCAATGGAATGAAAAATTAGTTTTATTAATAACTTGCTGAATACCCGGCGTAGCCCTGTTCCTTATGGTTTTTATGAGAGCGACTGTGTTCATGCTAGTGTTGGCTGCAAGTCGTCATAAACATTTTGGACCGCTCGATCTTTTTCTATACTTAACCATCTTCATTATAATCTAAACTCATGAATATTTTGCAAATTTCGTCACTTTTGTTGAGCGTTTTGTTTATACCTCCTATTTACCCATCTACAATTGCCGTCTATCAAATCTTCACAACAATCCAGGCTCAAGTCCTAAACCTGCAAATGTTACTATTTTTTGGACCGTGTAATCTACAGCTTCCATTTAACAACGACTGCATTGTAATATAAGCACTAAGCGCTTTCATAAAAAATCATAAGGTTATTTTGCAAATTTCGCGATTTTTGGACCTTAGAAACCTTCACGGGCAAGCGTCTAACCATTGACCAAAATTTCATCGCAATCGGATGAGAGGTATAGTTTTTGAATTATCGCGGTTTTTTGACTATTTCCCGCCCATTTCTTCAAATCAGAATCCTTCACGTGCAAGCGTCCAAATATTCTCCAAAGTTTTATAACAAACGAACATTTTGCAAATTTCGCGGTTTCTTCTACTAGGAAACCCTCCCGGGCAAGCGTCGATCAATTTCCCAAAGTTTTAGCGAAAACGTAAATTTTGCAATTTTCGCGGTTTTTGGAACGTTTTCCGCAATTTTTTTTAACTTGGAACCTTTCTGGGCAATCGTTCAACCATGCCCAAATTTCCATTGAAATCGGATGAACGGCATAATTTTGCCAATTTCGCGGTTTTTGTACCATTTCACAGACACGAGACATAGCCTATGACATTTTCCTGACCGACATGAACTTACTGTGAAAAATTTGTAAAGATCGGTTCAGCGGCTTAGACGCCCTTAAGGGACAAACATACAAACATACTTTCACTTTTATATAGATGTATAGTAGACAATTTTGCGTAGCACTTACTGGAAACAAGAAAAATGGAAGAAAAGTGAAAAATAAATTTTTGATCATACATTGCCTGAAAACTATTGCCCGCACAGAAAAAGAAAGTTAATCTTATTAACGATCTTTGTTTTTGAACATTTCTGGCTAAAAGCAATAGTTTAAGAGATACAGACCAATTCGCGATTTGCAATATAGCGTCCGTGCCCAATGACACAAATTTTTACTCAATCCTTTTAGACAGGCCCTACCACATATCAAAAATCTGGCTGGTCAATATTTCATGCATCAAAAAATTTCAACTTGACTGAACTATTGATCCCATCACAAAATTTTGTTTGCGTAATACTTTCAACCATAGTACTCTCAGTAGTCTGAAGCATGGTGAAACAATATAAAGGTGTTCCATTCCACATTCCTGCTCTCTTTTGGGGTACTTAGCGTTTGTCAGTATGCATTGACATTTTGAGGTGAGCAGTCGTGTTGCGGAAATTTTTTTGATTGTACGAGTATACTTAGAAAATGTCGAAACAATACTGTTGCATTTGTCGCGCAAAGACAATAAATAAAGTTTTTTATGTGCCAAAAGACGCAAAAAAAAGGGAGCTGTGGGAAAAGAGCGCAAATCAAACGCTGATTGAGGGCAATAAAATATGCGAAAAGCATTTTGATGTTGCGGATTCAGCTCACTCAGCTCGAGCTAAAATTCTCTAAGCAAAATGAAAACAGAATATCATTGAAGCCTTTTTTTAATAAACGAATTGCTTAACAATTCAAAGTACCTACAGTTAGACGAAAAAATTAAACTTTTTTTTTCGCTTACGGTTAAAATTTAGAACTAAAAATTTAAATGAAAAAATAAGAATTCAGAAACAAAAAAGCAAAGGCAAATGGGCCATAAGAAATATTTAAAAATATTACTTTAATTTGATTATAATATTATTAATTGTTACTTATTTTCTAAATTATAAAGTTGATTAAAAAATGAATTCCTACAACACATTTGTTTCATATTTTTCATTTCGTATTCTTTTATTTGCTGCAGCTAACAATCAACACTAGCAAGAGCAGTGCCGGTATATGAAGTCGTATCTGTCTCTTTCTTAGCTCTCTCACCATGCTCTCATACTCACTGCTCTCTTTAAAAAATAAGTACCCCACCACGGCGGAATGGAACACCTTTATATTGTTTCACCATGGTCTGAAGAAAACTTGTGAAAAATTGGTTTTGGCAAAAATAATATTTTCCATTTTCAAAACCAAAATGAGTGATTATAAGCCAGCCCATTTAGACATGGACTCGACCGACATTTTGTTGGCACTGAGTATGAAGAAACCAAACGCATTGGAAGTACAAAAGCGATCACCGGAATCAACCGTGAACTAGGCTCCGACTAAGAAGTAAAAAGAAATAACCAGATTAAATAAAAAAACACTACAAACAGCTCTGTTCGAAAGCGAACAACAGAATGAGAAAAATCTACACAACATTTCCTAGGTACAAAGTGGAAGAATGTAAAGCGCCTACTAAGATGCGTACATTTTGAAAGTGAAATAAAAGGGCCTACTTAGAAAGACAATTGGCTTGTATACATGAGAGTCGTTTCCAGATCAGTCGCTAAGCTGCTACCGATAATCGTTTCCAAGTAACCTTGAGCTGTTATTGAGTAGCAACCTGACCACTTCCTGGCTTTTCATACAATGAACTGGTCACAATGCCAAAAATTTTGGAGTTACTAGAATCAATTATTGTTGATTCAAAACTCGCTGGCTGATGTTTAATTATGCAACGCAATAACAGCGCAAGGTTACTTGGAAACGATTATCGGTAGCAGCTTAGCCGATTCTTAACAGATTTTTGTCAAGCGACTGATCTGGAAACGACTCTCATGTATACAAGCCAATTGTCTTTCTAAGTAGGCCCTTTTATTTCACTTTCAAAATGTACGCATCTTAGTAGGCGCTTTACATTCTTCCACTTTGTACCTAGGAAATGTTGTGTAGATTTTTCTCATTCTGTTGTTCGCTTTCGAACAGAGCTGTTTGTAGTGTTTTTTTTATTTAATCTGGTTATTTCTTTTTACTTCTTAGTCGGAGCCTAGTTCACGGTTGATTCCGGTGATCGCTTTTGTACTTCCAATGCGTTTGGTTTCTTCATACTCAGTGCCAACAAAATGTCGGTCGAGTACATGTCCATATGGGTTGGCTTATAATCACTCATTTTGGTTTTGAAAATGGAAAATTTTCTTTTTGCCTAAACCAATTTTTCACAAGTTTTCTTTAGACTACTGCGAGTAATGTGGGTGAAAATATTCCGCAAACAATATGTTGTGATGGGATCAATAGTTCAGTCAAGCTGAAATTTTTTGATGCTTGAAATATTGACCATCCAGATGTTTGATATGTGGTAGGGCCTGTCTAAAAAGATTGAGTAAAAATTTGTGTCATTGGGCACGGAGTCATCCTATTGAGCAAACTGTCTCATAACTGTAGGGCGGCCAGGTTTGCCAAGGGCGACTGAGTGGGAGCAGCGCCACCCACATGCATTCCAAAAACTGGCCAACTACAACTGCAAGTTTCTGAGACTCCCTTGGCTCCTCCGGTCTGCGGTGTTTCGCTCCTATTTTCTGCAAAAAATGATCAATTAGAAACGGTTGGTTTGGTCATAAAATAAGCGTTACTTACATAGGAATATGAAACGCTGTCTCCATTCCCAACAAGCATATCGCCCTCGAGCAATATCACTATTTGTGGTGCCCTGGGCTTGTTGCATGACATCCTCAAAATCAAAGACCGCGCTGCCGTCTTCGGTGTCTATCAGTGTTGGAGTGCTGGTGCTGCAAGACGCTTCATTCGGGTCAAACGAAAGTTCTGCAAAAATAATATATAATTTTTTCAAAATTATAACATATAATTCAATATAGCTTACCTTCTCTGCGATGACATGTCTGGCATAATCGACATATATGCGGCTAACTCCCAGTCAACTTGTCGCTCACTTGGGACCCCTCCAACATGACGCCCCCCGCACTCCCACTTTTAGCGCGCTTGGCCGCAGACGCCTTGCGGTACCTATAGCTGTCGCGCAACGAAGCCCAAGCAGCCTTGCATTCACTCGCTAAAGGACAAATGTCCATGATTTAATTGATATAAAACATATGCTCAATATTTATCTTGCCTTCTTTTTCAAGCTCCGCACCTATGGCTTCCCATGCACTTTTTATGGCAAGTGCATCAAAGTGCTTCTTATTTGTGAGGTCCCAAATAAGCGGCTTTGCCTCTATGGACTTTATTAAGGTAATCTTCTCTTCCTCATGGAAGCGCTTCAAGCGATTCTTACACTCACTCTTTTTTCCCTGATCTACCGACCGTCAAAATAAATAAATTTAATTAGTCAAAGTGAATGTTAGCAGGCTCAAGGTCGAGGTTTGATTATAGTTCAATAATCAACCAGAAAATTCAACAGAGAATACATTTGAACATGAACAGTAGCTGTGGCTGTGTAGACGGCCGTTTCGGCTGCCGCCATGGCAAAGCCTTCGTCAGTACACTTTCAGTTGCTGTCACACCAACAAGCCATTTGCAAATCCTATTTATACTACAAAGTCGGCGAATAAATTGTTGAGAATTCCAAGTGCACAAATTTGCACGAACTTTCAACTAGCTTTTAAGCTAGAATTTCAAGTGCACAAGCTTGCACGAACTTTCAACTAGCTTTAAGCTCCGCTTTTATAGGTACGTTAAACCCATATTCAGATACAATAACGGAATTGGCTCGCCGTGATGTTTGTTATAAAACCTTAACGGTTCCCTATTAAACAAACAATAAAAATACCTTGGTATTTATACAAAAAGGGAAGCATACTCCCTTTAAATAAATGCACACAAGAAAATCGTGGCACACTTTAATCACACTCTGAGACGAATTTCTCAGTAATTAAAATAGTGGCCATAAACAACAGAGATACATTGAACAACCTTCAATGCCAATGCATATACCTTCATATACCCTATAAAAGCGGAGCTTAAAGCTAGTTGAAAGTTCGTGCAAGCTTGTGCACTTGAAATTCTAGCTTAAAAGCTAGTTGAAAGTTCGTGCAAATTTGTGCACTTGGAATTCTCAACAATTTATTCGCCGACTTTGTAGTATAAATAGGATTTGTTTGTACTGACGAAGGCTTTGCCATGGCGGCAGCCGAAACGGCCGTCTACACAGCCACAGCTACTGTTCATGTTCAAATGTATTCTCTGTTGAATTTTCTGGTTGATTATTGAACTATAATCAAACCTCGACCTTGAGCCTGCTAACATTCACTTTGACTAAAATCAAAATAGGTCGTTAAACCCATATTCAGATAAATTTAATTAGTTTGGGCGCACAAACAAAACTCGAACAGCTGTTTAATAATATCCACATGTTCAAAGTTGTTGGCAACGCGAGGACGTCAGTTTGGATTCTACAACCCCCTGTTTGCTTGTCCGCATACTAGTCGCAAAACGTTTTACGTCAAAAATTTTGTGAGCGGTTTTAGAGTGACATTTTTATATGAAGATTTTGCGAGCGCTTTTTTGCGTTCTCCGTACTAGGCTTAAAAACAAAAATGTTTTCCTCACTCGAACTAGTTTTTCGACCGATCGTTCCTATGGGAGCTATATGCTATAGTCATCCGATTTCGACCAAACTTTGTACAATTGTGTAAAAGTATATAAAATAAGTGTATGCCAATGATAAGGACGTTTTCATTAAAAACAAAAGTTTATCTCACTAGAACTAGTTTTTCGACCGATCGTTCCTATGGCAGCTATATGCTTTAGTCATCCGAATTCGACCAATCTATTTGATATCATGGGAAAGGATAGTAAACTAAGAAATACGTACTTTGGAGGCGTTTCCATTAAAAACAAAAAAGTTTTTCTCACTAAAACTAGTTTTTTGACCGATCGTTCCTATGGCAGCTATATGCTATAGTCATCCGATCCGGCCGGTTCCGACAAATGTGCGTATTTGTACCATAAGACTACGTGCAAAGTTTGGTGAGGATAGCTTTAAAACTGACGGAGGAGATAGCATAGAAACAGACAGACGGACAGACGGACGGACAGACGGACAAGGCTAAATGAACTCAGCTCCTCAAGCTGATCAAGAATATATATACTTTATTATGTGGTCGGAGATGCGTTACAAACATCCGCACAATTTTATAATACCCTCTGCAAGGGTATAAAAATTGGGGATAATTGCATCACTTTTGGCGTTAACGAAGGCTGAAATATATGTTAGTTTTATTTTTATACCCTTGCAAAGGGTATTATAAAATTGTGCGGATGTTTGTAACGCATTGAAGGAAGCATCTCTTGATCAGCATGACGAGCTGAGTTGATTTAGCCTTGTCCGTCTGCCCTTCTGTCCGTCTGCCCTTCTGTCCGTCTGTCTGTTTCTATTCTATCTCCTCCGTCAGTTTTAAAGCTATCCTCACCAAACTTTGCACGATGTCTTCTGGTACATATACGCTGCACATTTGTCGGAACCGGCCGGATCGGATGACTATAGCATATAGCTGAAATAGAAACGATCGGTCAAAACACTTGTTTTAGTGAGAAAAACTTTTTTGTTTTTAATGGAAACGCCTCCAAAGTACGTATTTCGTAGTTTACTATCCTTTCCCATGATTTCACTAAGTTTGGTCGAAATCGGATGACTATAGCATATAGCTGCCATATGAACGATCGGTCGAAAAACTAGTTCTAGTGAGAAAAACTTTTTTGTTTTTAATGAAAACGTCGTTATCATTGGCATACACTTATTTTATATACTTTTACACAATTCTACAAAGTTGGGTCGAAATAGGATGACTATAACATATAGCTCCCATAGGAACAATCGGTCGAAAAACTAGTTCTAGTGAGAAAAACTATTTTGTTTTTAATGAAAACGTCCTTATCATTGGCATACACTTATTTTATATACTTTTACACAATTCTACAATGTTGGGTCGAAATCGGATGACTATAACATATAGCTCCCATAGGAACGATCGGTCGAAAAACTAGTTCTAGTGAGAAAAACTTTTTTGTTTTTAATGAAAACGTCCTTTTTATTAGCATATTCTTATTTCATATACTTTAACATATTTCTACAAGGTTTTATCAAAATCGGATAACTATAGCATATAGCTGCAGTATGAATGATCGGTCGAAAAAGAAGTTCTAGTGAGAAAAACTTTTTAGTTTTAAATGGGATCGCCTCCAAATTAACGCCTCGTAATTAACAGTGTATTATGCTTTTCCAAGATTTCACCAAGTTTGGTCGAAATCAGACATCTATATAGTATAGATCCGATAGAAAAGTAAGGTCCAAAAAGTAGTCTTAGTTAGAAAAACTTTTTTGTTCTCAATGAAAGCTGCAAGGGTATACAAAACTTCGGCCGAGCCGAAGTTAACTTTCCCCTATTTTTGCTATATTCATTTCAATCTAATAAATTGAATTATTATTTGCTTGAAATGACATAAGATTGCTAAGGGTTATTGTACTAACTTTTAAATCACTGAATAATAAATATTTGTTTTGGTTGGCAAAGTGGCTCTTAGGTCACATTGTGTTTGAAAGGGTAAAAGGTTCAACATGTCAATTTCAGTCTTATCAGTCAGACAGAGTGGACTTTCCATTTTGATATTGCCTTGACTTTCATCAAGAGCCAACTTATATTTGGATGTTTAAGAAACTAAATTAATCTCCAAGTTGATAATTGAAAAATGCCAAAGAGAGTAACCTATCTCAACTATGTTTTTGCCCATCCCCGCATAAGCGGATTATGCTGCCCCCACTCCCCCTCCAAAAAGTATGCTTTGCATTTGCCCTTACACTTGGCATCCCTTAGAAAGTTCTTATAGCAAAAATATTTATTTATATTAAATTTTGAACCAAAACTCCCAAGGAGGAGCAGGATTCAAGCCATGCGCCATTTGAGATAAATCAACAGAGGAAAGGAAAATGTAAACGAAGCCAGGAAACAATAGAGGGACAACAACAACAATGCAAAAGCATAAATATAATGGCAAGACAAAAAACACTTGCGGCTAAGCGTGCAATGTAAAATATCAGCAGGCAGCAGGCAACAACAAGACAGACACAAAGTGAGAGAAAGCGAGAGAGAAGGAGCCAAGTCAAACCAAACCGCGCCAAAGGTTGCCTGCTAATTTATGGCCACAACTCGCACGCACACACACACACACACAGACAAAAATAATATTTAGCACGTGCAATTTAGCAAATGAGAGTTTTCCCATAGCTGTGACGCAGTGACGTCATTTGAAGGCAGGTCCGCTGATAAAAAAAAAAACAACAACAAACTCACATGCAACCAGCCTTTTCTAAGGCGCTCTCTTAGCATCCACAAAAGAGCACCGCTCCAGCTGAGTTCGCCGATTGCGGCGGGAGTATAAAAAGCACAGCGAGCTGGCAAATCGCCTCAGTTCTACAGTGGAAGTGCCGGCGTTTGCAAGCTAAAACCAAAAGCTCGAAAAGCTACAGCAGCAAACAAAATTCATATTATTCATCCAGAGAAAGTTAACAAATCAAAACACAAATACAAAACATATATTTTTGTAGTAAATATCAAAATAACAAAAAAAATAGCAAAATTAGAGCAAGAAGTGACAAGTGCGTGAAACGAACCAAATCTCGGTTACAAAATGCTAGGCGTCAAATAACAACCGCAACAACAACCACAAACAGCAACAAGGAAATGCTGCCACATTCATTAAAATAACCAAAGAACAAAACAACAACAACAACCAGCGGCAAAAAAGGTAAGAAAAACCAGTGTCAGGAGAATATGTTAATTTCAGGCCCAACCTGGACATAAACACACCTCATCCTCACATACTTATACAAAAAATAAACCCCAGCCAAAAGAGCATTAAGCAACAGAGAGAAAAAAATAAACAAACATTCAACATGAGGCAAGAAAAGCCATCGAATGATGACATAAAAAATGAGAGCAGTTCAAGAAAAGGCAGCGCAAAAAAGACATGTAAATAAATAATATCCGAGTGCAAACGCTCGAGCAACGGGCCCGCAAAAAATGCGTGGAATTTCAAAAGGAAAATTTATTGATGCATATGAAGAGGTGTATGGGTACATGAATGCCATGTGTTATTTATACGAAGTATGTACATATATATGTACATATTCATAACTCTTCAAGTTGATGACCGAATTTAATTGTTGTTGACAAACCAAACAGATGCATATATGCAAGTATTCATTTATGTTCGCACAGTGAGGAAAACAGATCTTAACTTTTTGAAAAAGGGAAAACACAAGTTGATGTATTTGCTACAACTTGGAACTTCCCAAATCGGGATATACACGATTAAAGTGAAGTTTTCTCAGTTGGCGAGAGAAAATATAGTAATACTTTACGAGTAGAAGGCCATGTGAGCAGAGACTTTGAAATAATCCCTGCAAACATTTTCTCGTGTTTCTTATCGCTCTCGTAAAAGGGAGAGTTCAGCGATAGTTTGGGGAGGAATTGGTGATAGTTTGGCGATTTACACAAACAACTTACATTAGGTATCGCATTTTCATCATTCAAGGGATAAAAATCGATATTTTTGTCATCCAATCGGGAAATTGGCGAAACATAACTAAGCAGGCCAGAATTTCAGCTGCCCCTTTTTTTATTAAAGACAGCGGAATAAAAACTTGAGAACTACAAGTGGTGTAATCTATGCAATATGCCAGAAATATATTGGTGAATACTTATAGGCAATTCAATATAAGTAGTATTTTAGTCGTGTAGCAACCTACAAGTGCGATAGTGCAACTGGCTATAACGACATAATAATTGTGTTCAGTCCGAGGGTCCCGAGTTCGAATCCCAGTGTTAGTGAAAAATTAATATCTTAGATGTCTGGGCGTTCCGTAACGATCTCACGATTTTCACAGTAAGTCAGCGATCAGGAAAGTGTCGCTCGGAAATGGTCCAAAAACCGCGAAATTTGCAAAATTCTACCGTTCCCGATTGCAATGAAAATTGGGAATGGTTGAACGCTGCGGTAAGGTTTTTAAGGTGAAAAAATTTGCGGAAAACGGTCCAAAAACCGCGAAATGGCAAAATATCGTTTTCGTAAAACTTTGGGAAATTGATCGACGCTTGCCCGGGAAGGTTTCCAGTAGAAGAAACCGCGAAATCGCAAAATGTCGTTTGTTATAAAACGGAGAATGTTTGGACGCTTCGCGTGAAGGATTCTGATTTGAAGAAATGGGCGGGAAATAGTCCAAAACCGCGACAATTCAAAAACAATCACCGATGCTGAAATTTTGGAAAATGGTTGCTGGCCGCTAGGTTTCTAAGGTCCAAAAATCCGAAATGGGGAGGGATTGAACGCTTGCTCGGGAGGGCTCAAGTTGAAGAAATTACAGAAAATTGTCCGAAACAGCGAAAATTAAAAATTGCGATTTCGGTGTGGATAGTGGTTAGACGCTGCCGGAAAGGTTTCCAAGTGAAGATAGGGCGGAAAATGGTCCAAGACCGCGAAGTTGCAAAATGTTTGATTTTGATGAAGCCTGAGGAATGGTTGTCTCCGCGAAGGTATCTAATGAAGAAGGCCGGAAAGGTCATAAATAGTTTCTGCCATAAAACTTGGGCAACGCTTGCCCGCGAAGGTTTCTAAGGTCCAAAATCGCGAATTAAAATAACTATCGGAGGTGTCCCGAAACTCTTCACCAAATCAACCAAAACCAGGTGTTAAGATTCTTCGTTGGTTCAAACCTCGTGTTTGTGGGAGATTTTGGCAAACCAATCAATACAAAACCAGCAATACAATAACAAATAGGACTCACGAACCCACCAATATAAGGCATAACTAACTTCGAACTCGAAAATCTTCGAATCGGCGGTTTCGGCGATTCAACAACGAAGCAAAATCTAGAGATTAATTTGGCGTTTTAAACGCGTAGGGGCAAAGCGATTAAATTTGTTGCGGTTCGAGTTGGAGGCGTTAAAAGCAAATTTTAGTACGGGTAATAGAGAAAAGTTGATCCGTCCAAAAGTTACCGAGCACAAATGTCTTCAAGACAGGGGTTATATTTATAAAATTCATAGTTTTTCTGAATATTCTGTTAATGCTAGGAAGAAGCGTATTCTTATTTGCAGGAAAGAAACGCATTCCTAACTCCAGGAGGGGGAAAACGCTTTTTTCTTAGAAGATTGTTTTTTTTTCTTATCGCTTAGAAGAAACTTTTTCCTATCCCCCAGAAGTAACGCTTTCCTATCGCCTAGAAGTTATCGCATAGTGCTACATTTCTTCCCGTAGGAAGATAAGAATGCGATAATAATGCGATATCGCCAGAGTAAAGCGATACCTATTAGGCGAATCACATTCTTATCTTCCGCGATAGAAAATGTTTGCTGGGATGGGACATTGTGTTGAGAACGAAATAGATATGATAGTTTAGATCTAAATTAATAAGCTGAGGCTGCAAACCTCTCAAATTTAGCTGAAGCTTCGGTCCGAGGTTTGAAACCAAGGTTAGGTTCGCGCATTGGTTCCTGGATCATCTGATCCCAAGGTTTTGGTTCGAACCCCGGTTCGCTTGAACATAAAAAAACTCAAACTGTTCAGTTGCTCAGTTGTTTTGCTATTCAGTAGAGCGTAGCTCCTAAGTATGAAATTTTTGAGGTCATGGTCTCACCCCCCTCTCAGATACGCTTTGCTGTAAAATAGACGTAAAAAAATAAAAGTAGAAAAAATTGAGTTTAAGTGGCACTCCGAGGATCTATAGTTTTTTTAATCACTCATTCGCTGTGTTGACTTTTTTCATATACTTGTTTCATTTAAAAATAGTCGGCTTTGATTTAATTTGAAAATTGTTCGAGTTCCAGATATAACGATAAGCAATGCTAACTTCGTCTGTGCCGAAGTTTAAATACACTTGAAACTACTGTGACCAATGACTTCATTTTGTGACAAAAGACTTAACTTTAACAAAAAAACGAGTGCGTAAGTTAAAATCGGTCCAGCCCGACTTCTATTTACCCGTTACTCAGGGGAATTAATATTGTATAGCCTTCCTTATGTTAGTTAACACAGCATTAACATAAATAAGAACATTTCAACATTATGTAAGCAAACAGAGCATGTGGCGCCAAAAAGTATGCAACATTTTAAATAACTTTTATAACTTAGCCATTTTTATCCGATCTTTATGAAACTTTCAGAGATTGTAGATATTGGGCACATACTCTACACTGCAAAATATGAGCTTGACATCTTCAAAATTGTAGAAGTTATTCAACATTTTTCATTGCGGGGGCGGGAGGGGGCGTGGCCATAATTTGAAATAAACTGACTCCTTCTATTCGTTCCAAACTTCTGGGCAAAATTAAAACACACTTTTTAAGTTTATAAAAAGAGAACAATATGGTTTGAATTTCAAAAGATGACAACAATTAAAATGTACTAAGGGTTTTCTTGAAAAATTACACAGGCCGCACAAAATAACCAATTTTGTGAGGTGCAGCATTGTCGATGTAAAAATATGTTAAATTTATGTTCACTGATTCCAAAAGTGGTTGTAGCTTATCTCCATCAGCTCTTGTTTTCAAGATATGGCGAAAAAAACTTTTTTTCGAAGTTTTGGCACTCTAGAAATTATGGAGGCCACACTAGGTACAAATATAAAGATTTATGAGCTCTATGCGACAGAACACATATCAAAGCAGCTTTTTAAAAATTAAAAGCGAGATAAATGTAGAGCGGAATATGTCTTAATTGTCTTCTAAGGTCGGATTGTACTCGTTTTATGACATTATTTTTTTTAAAATAAATCATTAATTTTAGCTAGAGCGGATATTGAATTAATATTTTAGCCATTTGAGCATGTAGTCAAACATCTGATCTAATTATCTAATTTGTATCTCACTTTTATCCGCTTATTTGGCAAAGTTACAGCCTGTTTAAGATCAAAATACATATTTATTTCTATCGGAGGACAACTAGATTCGTACTTTGAATTTTTATGGGAACATTCAAAAGGCTGCTTGATTCAACATAGAATTTATAAAAAAGGCAGGTAGCTGTAAACAAATAACATTAATTGAGCACTTTGTTTTTTATACTCTGTACCAAAGGTTCTCAGAGTATATTAACTTTGCGCAACTGAATGTAACAGATTTCTTCTGCATATCTGACTGTATAAAGTATAAATATTCTTGATCAGCATCAACAGCCGTGTGGATATAGCTATGTCCCCCTGTCCAAATGATGGTAAAAGGTGTAGGCAAAATTTGAAAAAAAAAACTTGATGTTGGTCTTAAGTTTGTGCAAAAGTGTCCGTATGTCCGTCCGTCTGTCTGTCTGTTCGTCTGTCCGTATGAACAAACAGATCTCAGAGATGGTAAGGGATAGAGGTTTGACATGAATAACCGATTTTTCGACCAAAATCATAATGAGCGATGAGGCTCATTTCCCCTTCAGCGGGTACGTGAACATGCAAAACTATCGCTTTTGGGGCACCGAAAATCCACGAATGATGCAAGAGGAGCCATTACACCCGCTCAAAGTGACTGCATGGTGCGCTGTTCACGCTGGAGGAGTTATCGGGCCATTTTTTTCGAGAACGCCGCTGGTCAAACGACAACAGTGGACGGTGCGCGTTATAGGGTCATGTTAACCGGGTTTTTTCTGCCGCAATTGGACGAACTAGGACTGGAGGACATGTGGTTCCAACAGGACGGAGCAACGGCACACACTGCGCGAGCCACCACCGACATTCAACACCAACAAACAACATCGGATGACTTCTTTTGGCCCACCTTGTATTATTAAAAATGGGAAAAGGGATCATGAAATTGTGCAAATGTATGTAATAGGGAGAAGGAAACATTCCCGACCACATAAAGTATATATATTCTTGATCAGCCGAGTCGACGTAGCCATGTCTGTCTGTCCGTCTGTCTGTCTGTCCATCTCTCTGTATTAACGCGTCGATCTCTGAAACTATAAGGGATAGAGCCACACATTTTTGCATGAAGGTAGGAGTATACCATACTCAGACTAAGTTTGTTTCAGTTTTGGAGTATTTCCTCCACCTTCACCCTTTAATCGCAAAATACTGTCAAATACACATTTTTTAAGTTACAGCCTCGTGACTTAATATAAATCAAGAAAGACCCTCTAAAAAGTTCCAAAGGATCGAACCAAAACCACCGAAGGTATAAACGAAACAACTTTGATTTATCAGTAGTAAAAACATGAAATCAAGGGAACGGGGTATTTTGGAGTCGGGGCCCTCGACTTCTGCTACCATTCTTGTTTAGTTACAAAAGATTGATTTATTCATTAATATTTATGCTGTCCTCTTCTAAGTAATCCAACCTTATGTTTTCTTCAGTTTTGAAAACAGGAAAAATTGGATGTTGGCTGAGGTGATGATTTTGGTGTTGTTTCTGTCCAAAAAAATACTCACAAGCATTGACGATGAAGAAATTGCGTTAGGAACTCTCTTATTGAAGAAAAAAGTGAGCAAAACTTTGACATTAGATCAATTCTTCATGAAAGAGCTGGTACCAAGTAATCGCATTTTTGACTCTTAGTAAACTTGCCGTTGGTTACTGCCAACATTTCGAGCAATTAATTCTCTTTTTTAGACTTTATGCAAATTTAATGATTCACTGCTAAGTCTTTATGCCTCTCACAAACAATTGCAGAATGCTTTATAGTTGAATCTGAATACATATTTTGGGAAAGACTGTACCAAGCAGATATCTACTGTGGTGCATTGCAACTTCATCGATACTGTATGCATTCCCTACTCTACTAATCACATATTTGTTGCTCATTTCTTTTAAGTAAAAAGTAAGTAAAATTAGCTTGTCAAGATGACACAGCCCTAAAGGGCCAAAGCCGAGCCTTTCTCAATCTCTTGGCTTGTGCGCTTCTAATTTTTAACACAAGAGAAAGGGACCTACAGTTTAACGCCGGGGGTCGAACGGCAGTTTGAGAAGCTTTTTCATGGCTAATTACTGCAATGAACAGCAAAGAGGTGTGGCCGGGTGTAAAGTTTATTCAAAGAAAAAACTTTTCGTTAGATGTTCCGAGGCGGGATCGAACCCACGACCTCTTGCACAGCGGTCGCGCACTAGCCGCTGAGCCACCCGGCCACTCCAGAGGTACACAGAGTATATTAAGTTTGTGCAAAAGTGTCCGTATGTCCGTCCGTCTGTCTGTCTGTCCGTCAGGCCTTATGAACAAACAGATCTCAGCGATGGTAAGAGATGGAGGTTTGACAGGTATGGAACATATGTTTCTTATACTTGCAGGCAGATCAAGTTTATTTTCAATTTTGGCCACGCCCCCACCCGATACTGCAAAATCGAAAAAAACGTCATATCTCTCACAGTTTTATAAATAGACGGTTCGAAGCTTTTGGGCATATTTAATATTCGGGATTCTTTATCGATCCGCGGAATTTTAAAGATCGGATGAACGATATTCCAGTTATAAGGAAAACAAACAATTATGGGCAGCACCGGTCGCAACGGTGATGGGCAGCACTTAACAGGTACAGAGTATGTTATAGTCGGACTTGACGGACTATCTTTCTTGTTACTCTTTGATGGGTATAAAAATAGTCATTAAATAAACTGATTCACTGTAATCCAATGTGCTTCCTGCCTACACCAAAATGGTTTTAGAATATTTTTCTTTGGTCCCTTCTATATATTTCAAGGAGGGTTAACCCCCAAACCCCCTACCTACGCCACTGATAAGAGATTACAAAAAGCAGTGCATTAAAAAAGATAACATTTCAATCAAAACTTCTTTAATTTGATTAATTTACAACTTGTAAGTACAAAATTGCTCTCTTTTAAAGCTCCAGCATTAGTCCGCCATTATATGGACGTCCCATCATCCTTGGTATCTCACTTCCATTGTTCTTCACTTAAACTCCCCAAATTTTCTGGGAAGAGGTCCAAGTGGCTATATGTATAAGTAGTGCACTTTGTTGCTCATTCGACATCCAAGAATCTTGTAGATGTTTAGCATTCTTGAAACTAGGTCCACATTATTTTCAGCTTTGTTGTTTCCCAAGAAAAATGATTTCCATGAATTCCGTTCATTCATGGTCATGGATTCAGCAAATGCCTTGTCTTTAATTAATTTTCGAACTTGAGGTCCATCAAAAACTCCAGCCTTAATTTTTTCCATACTAAGCGAGGAAAGCAATATATTGGAAGCATTCTAGATCACGATTTAACGCTTTGGCTTTGTTTTTTTCAACCAAGCCTAATATGAAATCTTATTTCTATTCGCTAGAGGGTTGTGCTCTATATTTTTCTCCCCGATCGCCATAGTGTTTCGCAAAGACCAGTTCTTTTGTTCTCAATTCTTTAAATTAATTTAATAATTTCCCAGCGCAAGTTCAACAATGACTTATAATTAAACTACTTAAAGGCAAAAAACAATATTTGATGAAGCCAGCGGCCCAATAATAAAATATATTCAATCAAGTAGCTTTTGATTTTTATAAAAATTAAAATACGAACAGTTGTCCTCCATAAAAATAAAAATTTTCGTTAAACAGTGAAACTCCCAAAAGCTAATTAAGTCAGATAAAAATTAATAATATGGTCGGGAAGAGGTTACGAAGCAGAGATCTACATGGTGACTAATACGATAGTATCCTACATAAAGCATTTGTTCTTTTTTATACTCAGGCAATTTAGCAACACAGAAGAAAGATCCCCTTTACGTCCGTATGAAAGAAAAGATCTTCGAGATGGTGTGGACCTAGAAGTGTATAAAGTTTGTTGTCAATTTTTGCCACGCCTTCCTTCTCCCATAGCCAGCACTAAGTACGCACTTTCCGTGTTATTCGTTAGTGATACCCGAAACTAAAAAATAGTCTTAGTCAAACCAGCAAATGATTAACTGGTCTCATAAAATACTCGATTATTCAACTAAAAGCCACTAATTATGGTTTCACTCTTCCTAATACACAACACAACTTGTTCCTGTGGGAAACCAAATCGTTTGGCACGTGTTAATGCCACACGTTTCCCTACGATTGAAGTTTGATAATATTTAATACCTTTTGTGAGGTAGACTGTTTGCATTAAATGCTCGTTAGTTCCTGCTCCATTTGCTCCACTCCAAAGCCAAAGCAAATTATCAGTCAGCGTAGTCGTCAGTGAGTGGGTCTAATCAGAGCACCCCAAAAAACCATAAAAAAAAAAAACAAAAACAAAAAACTGACATGAATGAAAAGAGGAAAAACTTTGAATCTACCCCCTCCAATCTCCAGTCCCCTTCCTGCTCCTCCCATCTTCATCACCTCGCGTGTGTCACTTTTTTTCTGTTCCATGTTATTTTTGGCGTTTTGTTTGCTTTGGCGTTGCGGCTTATCGCATAATTTGAATAAAGTAGCTGCAATCTTCAGTAAGTTTATCGCAAATTAGACTACAACAATAGCCAAGATAAAAACAACAACAGCAATTTGCCTGTGTGCAGAAGTGGAAAAAACAGCAGACAAAAATGCCAAGAGCAAAAAATAAAAAAAATAGATTGAGATTGGGCTAAAAATGTAATTTGATTTTTGATCATATTTTTCCTGGTTTGAACTCGACCAATCAAAAAATGTTTATCTTTTTAAAGTGCCACTGCACATGTATAAAAACAAAGCAAAAATTATAAACGCAGGAAATTGAGTAAAGTGCGGAAAGGTAGAGGCTGCATAATTGAATCACTCACTGCAAATTGCAAACTGTCTCGTCTACTTCTGTTGGGCCGTTTGGCAAATTGCTTGACACTTTTAATTATGCAACATGTCTGCACTTTGTTGATGACAATGGCTCATGAAATAAACTATGTACGATATCTAAAAATGTTCATTAAAATAGAAATGGACAGACGTAATCACAATTTCCACGAAGTGCAATTCATAGAAAAAACATACATATTTGAAATGAAAAGGACAATTTTGAACAGTAACTGAGGGGATGTATTCCTTGAGCTTAAGAACCAATTGCATTGGTTTCGGTGGAAGTTGAATCTCAACTAATTTTCCTGGAAAAGATGTGAACAAATTTTATACCGAAACTCATAACAGAAATAACATTTCTGTTTAGCCAAGCAGAAGTTTTTAATCTAAAATTGAATACAGTTCTTCCATTTAAGACATAAGCTGAAAGTTCCAAAAATGTACTCAAATACTCGGAAATTCTATCAAAAAGGACACACGTTCTTTCAAAGGTATAAAGCACTGAAATTTTTGATTAAAAAATGGTTGAAAATCATATTAAATTGGTACATTCAGAAAAAATGATTTCTAGAAAAAACTTCCACTTCCTAGAGACATCTAAATATAAAGAATTTTTCTTAAAAACCTAAACCGCCGGGCACACCTAGCGATTTGTTGTGGGCAAGAAAGAAAAAAATGAAAACGTTTTCTCTTGTGCACCCAAATCGAAAGAATTAAGAAAAGCTCGGCCTTGACATGTCAAAAATATAATTTATTTTTCTTAAGTTAAAAAAGAAGTAGTAATATTTAATGGTCTTTAACCACAGAGAATTATAAAGATTATAAATTGAGCACTCCACATTGGGTCAGATTGCCTTTTTATACCCTTGCAGAGGGTATTATAAAATTATCCGGATGTTTGTAACCCATAGAAGGAAGCATCTCCGACACATAAAGTATATATATTCTTGATCAGCATGACGAACTGAGTTGATTTAACTCTGTCCGTCTGTTTCTTTGCTATATCCTCCGTCAGTTTTAAAGCTATCCTCACCAAACTTTTGGTACAAATTACGCTGCTTATTTGTCGGAGCCGGCCGGATCGGATGACTTTAGCATATAGCTGTCGCAGGAACGATCGGTCGAAAAACTAGTTTTAGTGAGAAAAACTTTTTTGTTTTCAATTGAAACTTCGTATTTCTTAGTTTACTATGTTTTTCCATGATTCCACCAAATTTGGTCGAAATCGGACATCTATATAGTATAGCTGGTTTTTGGTTTTTAATGGAAATGTCCTTAAAATCGGCATGTATTTGTTTTATATGCTCCCACTCTATTGTGCAAAGTTTGGTTAAGATCTGATGACTATAGCAGATAGCTGTCATTGGAACGATTGGTCTAAAAACTAGTTATTGTTAGAAAAACTTTTTTGATTTTAATAGAAACGTCCCCAATGTTGCATGTAACAGGCAGATGAAAGTATCTCCGACCCCATAAAGTATATATATTCTTGATCAGCATCAACAGCCGAGTCGATATGGCCATGACCCTCTGTCCGTCTGTCTGTCCGTCCGTCTGTCTGTATGAACACCTAAATCTCGGAGACTAGAAGAGCTAGAGCCACCAAATTTTGTATGTAGACTTCTATTGTCCCTACGCAGATCAAATTTATTTCAAATTTTGGCCACGCCCCCTCCCGCTTCTCAATAAGAAATGTGGAATAACTCCTACAATTTTAAAGCTTATATTTTGCAGTGTTTCGCATGCGCCGAATATCTACAATCTCTGAAAGTTTCATTAAGATCGGATATTAAATGGCAGAGTTAAAAAGATAATACAAACGTTGCATACTCTTTGGCGCTACATGCACTTTTTGCTCACATAATGTTGAAATAGTCACATTAATGTTAATGCTCTGTTAATTAACATAAGGAAAGGCTATTAAACATTAATTGCCCTGAGTAACGGAAATATTGAAGTCGGGCAGGACCGACTTTAACTTACGATCTCGTTCCATATTTTTTATACCTTTGGTCAAGTGGGGCAAAAAATTATAAACGAAGTATAAATAGCATTCTGGAACCTTAAATTTTCGTAAAGATCGTCGTTCAGTTAATTCTCTTGATCTTTCACAAAGCTCTAAATTGTTTTGTCAACATCATCTTCTCCTTCATTGATAAAATATTGCTTTAAACATTGCCGTTTTGATAAACCGCTCGATTGCTGGAAAAAAGGACAACCATCTGGTCAACACATGTCGCAAAAGTCTTCGTACTCCATATCAAGATCATCGAAACATTGCTTCATAGCGTCAATTGATTTGGCACTCATCGTAAATTCAGAGAAGATTTCCAACACCAGGGTTTCCACCTCGAATAATAGAGCTTTACTGACATTCCTACCAGCATTGTGAACAACGTGTGCATTACAATTGCCGTTAATTATTTTCAAATTTCGCTAGGTCAGCTTCTGATGAACGGAATAATGCTTTTCATAATTCACGGGATCATTATCTGCTGAGTAGGAACTACATTTTTCGATTTCGAGGAGGCGACTTTCCGAGCTTATCATTAGTTGATCAAATAACCCTTGTGAACATTCTTTACTATCTTCGTAAAAATCGATTATTCTGTCATTGATACCACAATTGATGTCATAATATCTGAATATCAATTTACTGTTCCTTTGTTTGAAGCATCAGTTGAATTTACTTAGTTCACATGGTGCGAAAAAAGTCAAAATTTCAACTTTCGAATTCACTCAAACTAATTTTTTATCTCGATTACCGATACCTCTCTGATCATTATTTTATTTACCGCTTCGTTTTGCAGTCTCACAGCTGTGAACGTTCAAACCGAACATATGTTACTGCAGTTGCAGAAAAAAATATTTGGAACCTATTAGTGGAGCTTGTAAAAAGATTAATAAAAAATTAACAAGTGAGGCTACATACAATCCGAAGGTGTCTTTTTGATTGACAGGTTTGTAATTATGTTCTAAAAATGTGTTTGTGACCAGTGATTACGTGAATTATTTGTAAATGGTCGAATATCTTGACACTTAGGGCTGTGTCGCTTAAGTGGCCGTATGGCATTTTGTTGGAGGGTGCATCTTGTGAGAACCGCAAGATCCCGCTCCAACTTTATTTTTTTTAGATGTTTAGATCATTTTTTAACTAAAAAGACCAATATTAGCTGCCAAGACTTGCCTATTTACTATTTAATTAAATTTTTACGCATAACGAAAGTTCCTAGACGTGCACTTATTGCAGTTTGGTATAAGGAAAATTATGCAAGTCCATAAATTTTTGCAAGTTGTACAATACGTTTTTAGTCAAATTTCCGATAAAAATAAGTGCACAGAAGAACAAATGAAAACGATCACAGTCAAATTGAGATCTTTTGTCGGTAAATTTGTTGGGAAGTGGAATAGTTGCAACATAACTTTACAAGTGGTTGAGCAACGCCATAAAGAATGACTAAATGGAGAAGGAGAAATCGAATACAGGCGGAAACCCCTATAATACCTATATAATGTTCTATAATGCTATAATGTTCGCAGAAGAAGCCAAGTTATAAAAGATTCACCGATCGTACAGAATTATATTAATTAGTGTTAATGTATATCCCGCAAACCACAGCCTCCATAGACTTCATTTTGTGAAGTCTGTTTCAAAACTGCACAAATTTTAAGGTTGAATTATCCACAATATTTTATGTATATTTCAAGCTGTGTTCATAAAATCTTAGTTCATGCATGTAAGACTTTAAGAAAATTACAATGGACGACTTGATACATGCCCTTCAACCATCAACTGATCCTTTTATATCTATTCTAGTCGTCATAAACTTTTTCAAAAAACAAAAACAAAAAAAATAGCAGAAAGTTAACTTCGGCTCTGCCGAACCATTGCAGCACGTTTTTCTAACTACTACTTTCGGCAATTTTACGGACCTTACTTTTCTATGGAAGCTATACTATATAGATTTACGATTTCGACCAAAGTTAGTGGAATCATGGAAAAGCATAACAAACTAACATGTACATTTTTTGAAGGCGATTCCATTTATTCCACAAAAAACAAGCAACAAATCAAAAACAAACGGAGCCCAAATGTAAATGGTTTGATCGACAATGTAGGAACCTTAGAGATAAATCCCTGGCACTTTTAAACGCATTTAGAAAGAGCGAAACAACGAATCGAGAAGTTCTTCGAAAGCAGTATTCAGAGGCCAATAAAGCGTATAAGCGGATATGTGGTGTTAAAAAGGCTAGTTATTATCAACAGCTAGAGAAAAAGCTTGAAAGAGTTAATAATAGCAAGGATTGGTGGAGTATTGCACGAGAGATATGGGGAACTGAGTTTAAGATAAGTGCACAGGTCGCGGTTGCTGATTTTGAAAAATATTTTAAAAACCTCCTCAATCCCAGCCGGCAGGGATGCCATTTACATTACGCAAGAAACCTTATCTAAGATGAGCTTTTAGACGCAGAAATTACCTACGATGAAGTCAAAGATGCGCTTGGAAAGGCAAAGGCCAACAAAGCGCCGGGTGAGGATCCGATCCCTTATGAGCACTATATGCATGCACCAAAAGAGTTTCTTGTGGCGCTAGCAAAAGTATACAATAAAATGGTCAATGCAGAAGAAGTCGAGAAATGCTGCTCAACGAACATAGTTTTCCCTATATATAAAAAAGGGTGATATAAGCCAGCCAGAGAATTATCGAGGAATTTCATTTTTAAACTGCAACATTAAAATTTTAATGAGCATCCTAAACTATAGGTTGGCTAAATGGGACGAGCTCCACAATAAAATGAGCGAATATCAAGCAGGTTTCAGGAGAGGCTACTCTACGGTGGACAACGTGTACAACCTTGCGGGGATTGTTCATTTAAGCTGCAAGAAAAGAAAAAGGTATATGCCTTTTTTGTGGATTTTAAAGCGGCCTTCGATAAGGTGCCAAGAAAGCTGCTCTGGTACAAACTGCATTCTATGGGAGTGTCATCAAAATTTATTAATTTACTGGAAAGGATTTATGACCAAACGGAAGCAGCAATATGGACAGGAGGAGCTTTATCCAATTACTTTGATACAGAAATCGGGGTAAGGCAAGGATGCACACTATCCCCGCTACTTTTTGCACTCTACCTAGACGACTTGCATGATGCGCTAGGAGGCGGACTATCTATAGGCGACCTTAATATTCGCTTATTAATGTATGCAGACGACATTGTAATGCTGGCAGATGAGACCCAAGTACTCCAAACCATGATCAACCGGCTAGACACGTATTGCAGTAAATGGGGAATGGAGGTGAACTTGAATAAGTCTGAAATTATGGTATTCAGGAAAGGAGGCAGACTATCGGCGTCTGAAAGATGGACCTACAGGAGAGAAGTAGTAAAAATTTTATCTAAATTTAGGTACCTAGGAGTCCTTTTCACGCCGAACGTGTCATTTACAAAGCATGTGCTTAGAAGCAGTGTTGAGGCTAAAACTAGTATCAACATGACCTGGAATAACTTCCTGGGAAAAAGAGAGATACACATAAATGCAAAATGGAAACTATTTAATGCAGTAAGCCGTATAATCCAAGGATATGGAGCAGAAATCTGGGGAGTAGGACACTTTACAGAAGTCGATCGGACCCAACTTCTCTATTTAAAAAAAGTACTATATTTGCCATCTAATACACCAAGCTATGCCCTATTCCTTGAGACCGGTTTGGAGAATGCCCACCTGCATACGCTTGACTTGCACCTCAGCTTTATAGGAAAAACGATGCACTTGTATAATGAGAATCGCCTACCACACTACATTACCAGCATGCTATCAGAAAAGAATATCTTCTGGGCAAGAAGTCTGGATGAATTGTGCAACCCTCTTCAGATAGACTGGAGAGATTCCTTGAGATCAGCACAGGAATGGAATTCTTTCCGAATAACAATTCATGAGGCCCTCAAAGCAAAAACCTTGCAGTACAACCATCAGCGACAGATCACTAGCGCCACCCGAATTTACAAACACTTGGACAACTCAGTAGCCTATAAGCTCCAATCTCTGCCAATCACCACAGTTTCCTGGATACTTAAGGCCCAATTCCATCTGATAAAGCTGGGGTCTAACACCTAAAACCGTCAGGAAAATGTAGCCTGCCCCCTATGCAACACTGGAGAGCTGGATGACCTTGAGCATAGATTGCTATGCTTTAGGAAACCCCTGCTAGCACAAGCGGATATAATAAGAAGTCTGGACGATAGAGAGGATAAGCACTGGGCAGACCTGGTGCCCTTTATTAAACTAGCATTAAAATATCGAGCAGTAATTTTAGAAGTATTCAATTAGTCTTAAATGCGTGCAAATGTGCTACCCTTACCAAACACAGATGAACGATCTGGTATCTGGGGAAGACCCGGCCAGGTGTAGTAAGGAGCCATGCGCACGGCCGACAGACGGACTTTGTTTTATGTCCATGTTGGTTAACATCATTTCTTTTTAGTGTAACTTTTATTATATATATTATTATTGTCTGTTTTTATTAATTTTAAATAAAGAAACACTTACTTACTTACTAAGAAATACGAAGTTTGGAGGCGTTTTAATTGAAAACAAAAAAGTTTTTCTCACCAAAACTAGTTTTTCGACCGATAGTTCCTATGACAGCTATATGATATAGTCTTCCGATCCTGCTCAAGTTTTATGTATGGATTTCACAATACCTTAGAATCTTAAGTTCAAAATTTTATGGCGATACATTTTCACTTACACTTGTTATAAATTTTTTGTCGCCAGATTGGCCATTTCGTCCTTTGTGCAACGGCCCGACTACACTTCCTAGGCCCGGCATTGCCGGACAAGGCCCGTGCAGGTGGCAACCCTATGGATCATTAATGTGTAACATTGTTCAAAGCGAAAATGGAGTTATCGTTTAAAATTAACTGAAAACCTTTATTTTAATAAATTATTCGAGCTGCAATTTCGGCGGAGCCGTTTCCTCTATTTTTAACTCATAAGTTTACTCTGAATGACATACACTTAAAAGCTACCCTCTCACTTTTGACTTAATTCCTGACTTTTTTCATGTGTCTTTTTGTTGTTGTTCTACTCCTCTATTGTTTATTTTGTCTCGCAACTGCAGAATTGATGGCCTGACCCAACTTGGTTCCGGTGGTTACTTCAATATGACCAACTTTATGGTCATAAACTTTGCTTCAGAACTTAATTAAAATGTCGTTCATTTTATTTTGAGAGCCCAGCTCCTCTGGAGACTCTGAGTAATTTCAATTTCACACATTTAAACAACAAGCAAATTATTTCAAACCAAAAAGTAAAAAAAAAGTAGGAAACTTTGTTGAAAGCCTGACAGCAAAGTGCTTTACCTGGGGCTTGGGTTTGGCCTGACAGTATTTTTTTGTACCATGTTCAACATATGTTTTACCAGAACACAAAAGAGCAGACGACCACAAGGCAAAAGTTGTGCCCCCCAGCCAAATGCATTTGCAGCGACGTACATGCTTGTACATAATTTGACATGGCTGGGACTCTGGTGGAAAGTTTTGCCTGGTGACAAAGGAAATAAAGTTGCAACTGAAGACAGCAATTTATGCTGTGGAATATTTATAGTAGGACTGAGAGATCCAATAAATTAAATGAATAAATATTTGAAATTTCTCACAAAAAGCTCAACAAATATTTGAATGGCTTAGCTCTGATCTTCATAAACAATTGTCTCACAAGAACTTTCTTATCTTGGATTTCTTCAAATGTTTCATTTCAGCTTCAACTCGGTGGGATTCTCCTGCTCTGGCCACAAAAGCATACCATTCAAGCAGCCAGGTAGGTAAACATTCAAACAAATAGATAAATAATTATAATCATTCATCAAAATGTAAATATATATGTATGTATGTGCGGGTAAGTGGACTTAACCCGGCTGCACACCCTTAACCTTCACCCCCGAGGGGCCGGCACGTATTAAGCCGTAGAGAACATAAATAATTTGAGAGCGTGTGTGTTCAACTGAAATGCTTGTTGTTGTTAAATAAATAAAAGTGGCAATATTTGTCTGGCCATAAAAATGCAAACGCAAAATGTTGTATAAATAATTAAATTCAATTTTCTGGCCACTTCTTTCACTATTTAAGGGGATTCGTAGGAGACACACTCACACTCTGCAGGCCCTAATAAGCGGACGGAGCGCCATAAAAGTTGCACAAATTATGGCCATAAAACAATTTATCAAATTCTGTGACATTAACTACCAAAGAGAGTCGCACACACACACACACTCACACGTCCGTCATGGGAGGCAGCGAGGACATGCTCATTAGGCGTGCCAAATGTCACACCCACACGGATACCATAAATGGAACATACATTATGGAGTGCAATAATTATCACACTTCGAGCATAGATATAGAAAAAATAACACAGGAGCGCCACATCCTCTAGTATTGACAGCTATTGATGACGCCATTGTCCATGTCCGTGTCCGCATTTTACTGTCCCTGTTAATGAGATGCAAATAAGGCTCATGTGCAAACGATTTGACCGACTTGACATTACCATTTTACCATTTGCCATTTACGGTACATTTGCATACATATATGTGGGTCTGTGTGCATGTATGTAGTTGTTCCGGATGCGGACACGGATGCGTATGGTGAGCGCGGAACGAACCTTTGCCATATTTGCGCATTACGACAAACTACAACGACGCACACAAAAAGTGACGTGGATATGTGATAATGACAACCGACAGCCAAGGCAGAGCGCGAGGGCGAGTGCCAAGCATTGTCCTTTGTCCTTTTTGTTGTACGTGGTGTGTGTGTGTGCGTGTGTGAGTGGGTCTGGCCGTGTGTTTGCGCTTTGATATTGGTTTTTGTGTGGTCGGAATGGCACAGTGGTCGACTTTAATAAAAGCATATAAATAGCTCTCATCGATACGATCTGTCAGATGTAGGGTTTTTGTGCGAAATGCGGCTTGATGACTCATTAAGTTTGTAACAAAACGACAAATGAGGGCAAATACCACTTCAGACAACTACAAATTTGGAAGGCATCGGCTATTACAGTGTGTTTCACCTACTGGTTGTCATTTCATCCGGTCGGATCTGACAGTCGGACAGACAAACGGTCGGACAATGCCTAATCGACTTACCTCGTCGCTCTGATTAAGAATATATATTCCATATGTGGTCGGAGAAAAATTATAGTACACTTTTTAAGTGTAGAACGAGCGTTCATGTACAATTTTCATACACTTGCGGAAATTCAATTAAGAATAAAGTCACTTAATGAAAAGCTTGAAAAAGAGTTTGCTCTAGGGAGAGCTAATAGAAAAATGATCAAATCGGCCTTCATCTGCGAAAATATCAATTCCAATAGCAAATTTCTCCGTATGATATTACTTTTGTCATATCAAAACTAGTAAGCTTTTTTATACCCTTGAAGAGGGTGTATGAATATTGACGAGATGTTTGCAACGCATAGAAAAATGCATTTCCGACCACATAAAGTAGAGTAAGCGTTTTTTATAAGCAACCTGTACATAAGCAACTTTTTATTGTAGCAACCTCTGTACTAGCAGCTTTTTTGATTCCAAAATTTCTGTACAAGCAACCATGGTGCTTTTTACCAGGAGGTGCAAAATTCCTGATCTTATCCCGCCAAAAATCAATGGAGTAAGCCTTGCATTTGGAGAAAATGCCAAATAATTGGGAGTCATTATGGATAGGAAACTACTCTGGAATGGCAACATAAACGAACTCGTTAAAAAGGCAACAGTTGCCCTTTTCTCGTGCAAAAAGGCCATAGGCCGCAAATGGGGTTTTTCCCCTTCCATAGTACACTGGCTTTATACAGTCGTGGTTCGCCCCATACTGCTCTACGGAGCACTAGTATGGTGGCCAGCGCTTGAGAAACAATCAGTCCTCAACAATCTGCATAAGGTGCGGCGCTCTCCGGAGTGCTACGAGGGCGGTCCCAGAAATAGCCGACCTAACTACTAAAACACAAAAATTTATCATTTTTTTTTTTATTTTTCAACTTAGGATCCTTTTAGGTCGATACACTTTTCCCAGCGATGTTCAATAGCTTCGATATTTTTTTTATAATAAGAACTGTGAAGCTCTTCAAAATAGGCATTTACCTCGGACTCCACCACTTCATTGTTGCCAAATTTTTTTCCTCCGAGCCATTTTTTCAAGTTTGGAAATAAGAAATAATCTGAGGGAGCTAAGTCTGGCGAATAAGGGGCGTGAGGTAGCAATTCAAATTTTAATTCATTAATTTTAGCCATTGCATTGGCAGAGGTGTGAACCGGCGCATTGTCATGATGGAACAGCAAACGCGGTACCCATCTTGCGCATAACTTTTCATGTCCAATATTTCGGTCAATATGCGATGTACAGCACTTTTTGAAATGCCTACACATTCAGCTAACTCACGAACTTTCAATCGCCGGTCACTCAATACACATTTGTTAATTTTGGCCACCATTTCTGAAGTGGTCACCTCATTTGGACGCCCATTACGATGTTCATCTTCGCAGCTCAAACGACCTCGCTTAAACTCAGCCACCCAATATTTTATTGTTGTAAACGAGGGAGCAGAATTACGTAAGGTAGAATCCAGCTCCTTTTAATATTGGTTGGACTAAGACCTTTTATATGAAAGTATTGTATCACATAACGATGACCAATTTTGTCCATGCTTGCAAATCAATAACAAGCGTTCTCTATCAAAATCGACCAAAAAAAAAACTGTGCAAGGTAAAGGCACTAAACTTCAAACTTAAGCTTTTAATAGTCGGTACTTCCCCTTTTTAATATTTTTTGTGAGCATTTTCCAACACTACTGTGCTAGGTCGACCATTTCTGGGACGGCCCTCGAATGTTGAAAAATAAAAAAAAAAAAATAGGGGAAAGTTAACTTCGGCTCGGCCGAAGTTTTGTATACCCTTGCAGCTTCCATTGAAAACAAAAAAGTTTTTCTAACTAAGACTACTTTTTGGACCTTACTTTTCTATCGGATCTATACTATATAGATGTCTGATTTCGACCAAACTTGGTGAAATCTTGGAAAAGCATAATACACTGTTAATTACGAGGCGTTAATTTGGAGGCGATCCCATTTAAAACTAAAAATTTTTCTCACTAGAACTTCTTTTTCGACCGATCATTCATACTGCAGCTATATGCTATAGTTATCCGATTTTGATAAAACCTTGTAGAAATATGTTAAAGTATATGAAATAAGAAAATGCCAATAAAAAGGACGTTTTCATTAAAAACAAAAAAGTTTTTCTCACTAGAACTAGTTTTTCGACTGATCTTTCCTATGGGAGCTATATGTTATAGTCATCTGATTTCGACCAAACTTAGTGAAATCATGGGAAAGGATAGTAAACTAAGAAACACGTACTTTGGAGGCGTTTCCATTAAAAATAAAACAGTTTTTCTCACTAAAACTAGTTTTTCGAACGATCGTTCCTATGGGAGCTATATGCTATAGTCATCCGATCCGGCCGGTTCCGGGTTTAAAACTGACGGAGGAGATAGCATAGAAACAGACAGACGGACAGACGAACAGGGCTAAATCAACTCAGCTCGTCATGCTGATTAAGAATATATATACTTTATGTGGTCGGAGGTGCTTCCTTTAATGCGTTACCAACATCCGCACAATTTTATAATACCCTTTGCAAGGGTATAAATAGGGTTAACCGGGAACACATTTGGAATCGCATTTTTGTTTTTAATGAAAACGTCCTTTTTATTGGCATATTCTTATTTTATATACTTTAACACATTTCTACAAAATTGTATCAAAATCGGATATAGCTGCAGTATGAATGATCGGTCGAAAAAGAAGTTCTAGTGAGAATAACTTTTTTGTTTTCAATGGGATCGCCTTTAAATTTCGTAATTAACTGTGCATTATGTTTTCCATTAGATCACCAAGTTTGGTCAAAATCAGACATCTATATAGTATAGATACCATAGAAATGTAAGGTCCAAAAAGAAGTCTTAGTAAGAAAAACTTTTTTGTTTTCAATGGAAGCTGCAAGGGTATATAAAACTTCGGCCGAGCCGAAATTAACTTTCCCCTATTTTTTATTATTAATGTTCATTGTTCCGTAAAAATGGAGAAGAAAAGCATAATTTCAATTTCTTGAAAAACAAAAATTGTCAATATCTAATGAACTCCAAGATGGGAAGCCACCAACAGAGATCTGCAGAAGCTTTATCATCCATAAGTCCACTTTGGAGAGGACAAAAAATAATTAAGAAAACTTGGTACAGTTTACCTCAAAAACATATAATAGTCCAAGAAAAATCAAGCGATTGAAGCCATTAAAAAATCCTGAAATTGATGACCAATTATACCCAGATGCTGCGTGCATTTTCTAAGAAATGCAGGGCAGTCGGGAAAAAAACCCGACTTATTTATATTTCAAAAATTTACAAAAAAATTTTGAGTAAACAAATTAAACAAGGAAGAAAGTCGGTCAAGCCCGACTATAAAATACTCTGTACCAACGAACATAAATTTTGATGCTGCTGTGGCAGCGGTAAACAGCGCTGCTAATGCGCTGCTGCAGCATACACTCTTTTGATCATATCTCGAGAACCGTTGATCCGATCTTTATGATTCCTTTGGGAAATCGATAAATAATTTTGATTAGAATATATGTCCGGAACCTTCTATCTATTAAACTGTGGGAGATATGACGTTTTTCTCAAATTGCGGGGGCGGGAGGGGGCGTGGCCAAAATTGAAAATAAACTTGATCTGCCTGCAGATAGAAGAAGCATATGTCCCATACATGTCAAACCTCTATCTCTTACCATCTCTGAGATCTGTGCGTTCATACGGACAGACAGACGGACGGACGGACATGGCTGTATCACAAACTTATTATACTCTATGTACCTTTGGTACAGAGTATAAAAATACCGGCTCTTAGAGAAAGAGCTGGTTAATAGGTAAATGACAGTAACCCATGGCACCTACAACAATTGGTATGCCTCTAGAATTCTGCTCAAATATTGCAGTAGTTGTGATTTGCCAAATCTTTTCGGCATTTTAAAGTGATCACTAGGCAGCTGATTTTGCATATTTTCAAACTGATTTTTATCCTAGTAGGCAAAAGTAAATGTGCACATCATTAAATGTTGTGCTAACTTTTTACGCTAATAAATTGCAAAAAATAATGCACTTATTTCCAAAACGCTTTAAATTATTATTTAATGAGTTAAACCGTCAGGAAATCACAAAATGCAGAGACCAAAATGACTAAAATTTGTTGGAAACACATTTGCTTTAGTCTACTAGGATTAAAATCGATTTAAAAATATGCAAAATCCGCTGTCTAGTGATCACCCACAGTCACAGTTTCTGATTCAGAGCTTCTCGGGAAATTGGCTCTTTGAAGGAGACCGCGAAAAAGACTCTGCGAAATAAACGATTTATTTTAATGGGAACAAGCTAAGGTTACCTGAAAAATTGCTTGGGACATTCTGCACCATTGGTTGCGTGTACGCGACAGCTGGTGTTTGAAAAGGCGCTTCTTCAAATTTTTCACCTCTACCATCGCCAGGACAGACTCAAAAGTCTTTTAGTTGATTACGTGATTTACATACGAAACCAGGCCGCCAGCAAATTTAGTTAGTATCATCATCATTTTGCTTTTCTTTTTCTAAAATTTTGTTTATTCATTATTGACAGTTATTTGCTACCGATATTAAATCAGACTAGTCCATCATACAAATTTTATGATGAAGACTCATCCATTACTTTTCATCGATTAATGCTGTTGAACATGCCCAATGATGCAGTCGAATGAATTGTGATGGACAACGAATCAAATATGAATATACTTCAAGTGTGCAGTTTCTTTTCGGTACATTCTCTTTACTAAGTTTATGAGGTTGGAAATAAATATTTCTGTGCTTTGCAAACTTCTAAGCACAATTATAATACGATTTGCAAGGTTATAAAAAGAACAGCCATTTTATAATTGGATTCGAACCGGTAAATCAAACAATTTAAGGCGTGAAGCCTATCCATTCGGTCAACGACTATTGTGTAAGCCACGTAGCTAAATTTCCATTTATAATTAGCACGATACCAAGTATTTTCAGTCGATATTTTGAATTCTTCGGTCTTTACATCTAACAGTTTTACGGCCGAATTTTGTAAATATTTTGTAATTTGTTTATCATGAGTTTCGTTGTTGTGTCGAAAACGTTTAAAATTTATCATGTATCCATTTAACGAGGAGTGAATTACCTAATTAAGAATATTTTCTTTAAATTTAAATTAAATATAATACAACTTAATTCTATCTCTACAAATCTGTAAATTGGGTTTCCAATGGCTTAAGTAGTTAGTTTTACACAGGGATGCAAAACTTTCTGAAATTGTTTCTAAAATAAATAGTTCGGGTCCGTTCAGTGGTTGAAGGTTCATCTACTTTGAAGCCTGTTACTGCTTCTTATAATCATGTACATGTTTTAAGTTTTTTTAGAATAGCTTGTACCGTTTAATTTAATATAATTGTTGAGTAGGGAGTGAGGCAGCTCGCCAGAAAAGGGAAAACTAGAGCGAGAAGAGAAGTGTGCAAAAAACGCGGTAAAACAGTAATTTCAAAGAATGTTCAGTGGGACGTTAGGGAAGAAACTTTGATTAATTACAGTGGCACAAATCTTACTTCACTAAATGCAGTTTTCTGTTCGGTTTATCATTTGTGAATATGCTTCGTTTCGGTACGGAGTTTGGTTTACCAAAAGTAACCTATTTATAGATCTAAAAATATATGCAACTGCAGTCAAATACAAATCGACTACATAATCGAAATTAATTGAAAACATTTTTTGGAAAGCTTAGAGCCGAGATTCTACCTAGAACGTTTTCTTTTATTCTCTCCACATTTTTATACCCTATCAAAGGGTATTATAATTTTGCCCAGAAGATTGCAACGCATAGAAATATTCATTTCCGACCCCATAAACAATATATATTCTTGATCAGGAAGACGAGCTGAGCTGATTTAGCCCTGTCAGTCTGTCTGTCCGTCTGTCTGTTTCTACGCAAACTAGGCTCTCAGTTCTAAAGCTATCGAGCTTAAATTTTGCACAGAGTCTTCTTTTTACTGCACGCTGCTAATATGTTAGAACCGACCGGATCGGATGACTATATCTTATAGCTCCCATAGGAACGATCCGTCGAAAAACTTGATTTAGTAAGGAAAACTTTTTTGTTTTCAATGTCAACGTTTCAAAACTTTGTTTTTATTGGTTTTTTATGTTTTTCATAATTTTATGAAGTTTGGTGAAAATCGGACAACTATATGGTATAGCTCCCATACAAAAGATAGGTTTGAAAAATGGTTTTAGTGAGAAAAACTTTTTTGTTTTTAATGGTACCGTCTAATTTGGCTCTTGTTTGTTTTATATGCCTTTACATGATTTTTCAAAGTTTTGTCAAAATCGGGTGGCTATAGCTTATAGCTCCAATACGAACGATCGGTCTAAAAATGGGTGAAAGTAAAAAAATAAACAAAACGTTTTTATTTAATGATTCAGTTTATTAATTTGGACATCAATTTGGATATATGCTTTTAAACAGATTTTGCAAAATCGTTATATCAAAACGAGCATTTGCAAGGGTATTAAAACTTCGGCACAGCCGAAGTTAGCTTAGCCTTCTCGTTTCTTTGATTTTTTGTCACTTCCCTTTTTCAGAAATATCAATAATATCGAATTATTCTTTTTAACACTCTTTTCTTTTATTTGGTGTGTGGCATTTTCATTTGCCATGTCAGGCAAATGTCAAATGTGCCAGTCAAAGTGGCTTTTTCTTTCTGCTGTTGTTGTTCTTGTTGTTCTTGTTCATACATGACAAACGCGTGGCACTCCAATTAAACGACAAAATGCTCTCAATATTTTGTCAGGGCTTTGATTTATTCGACTTTCGAGTGCCTGAATTTGTTACATGTGTCAGTCATTCATCACATTTTTTGGCCATCACCCAGAGCAACCAGCAGGCACCCATATCCACCTACGCCCCTCACCCATGCTAGAGCCGCTTAAGCTGTCAAGGTACCTACGTATATAAAAGGAATCCGTTGCATACTTTCAAGCGCGGCATGGTGTGAGGCCTTAATTGATCGAGTGGTGGGGCGGAGGGCTCTCAAGTGTTTGTGCACTTTCCCAAAATATTAAGGTAAAGCACAATCAGTTTTTCATTTATCTTTCGCCAGGCTAACACAAATACACAATCAGGCGGTGAATGTCAATAAACCGAAGCGCACACACACACACACGCGCGAATTATATTAAACAATAACAACAAATAGCAATCACAGAGACAAAATCCGTTACTCGCCATTCCGTCGACGTCAACAAGAGAGACGTAACATTTCAATGGCCATTTTCGTTGCGGTTTCTCGTTTTGGTGTGGAAACCAGCTCTGACGTCAGAGGTTGTGGCTGATGCTGCTGGGTGTTGAGTGCTATGTATGCATGCGTGTGCGAGTGTGTGCGTGTGTGTGTGTAATTTGGGGCAGCCAAATGCTTTTGCTGTTTAAGGTTGTTATTGTTGTTGTTGTAGCCGTAAGTACGCATCGATTTGGTATAGGAAATGCTGCTATATCTCATGTGTCATGATGAGTTTTGGTTAAGATGCAGTTGGGCGAACAGCCTCCTAATGCTGCCATGAATGTTAATGTATAGAGTTGCCGGTAGAATCGTGCATTGAAAATGTGATTAGAAAATACTCAAGGCCTTGGCATACAATGTACGCATTTCGATGAAGTTGACAAAATAGAGAAATATTTTTACCGGTTATCCTAGTTTAGTTTAAAGTTTAATCATTTATACGAAAATCTGAAGAGATTTCTGGGACACCCCCCAATAAAACATTTTGTGAACAAATAAGAAGAGAAGTTTGAAAACTTCTGACTGAACGGACGATACCAAATGCAAGTCGAAATGCAACTCGAAACTATAAAGCT
Source organism: Lordiphosa collinella (assembly GCA_018904265.1). Taxonomy (NCBI): domain Eukaryota; kingdom Metazoa; phylum Arthropoda; class Insecta; order Diptera; family Drosophilidae; genus Lordiphosa; species Lordiphosa collinella. Next base: position 24,061 of record JAEIFV010001285.1, on the reverse strand, counting down.
ATCTTCCATTGTCTAGTATTTAAAATGTAAAAGTAGATTCAGTGGGAGTTAACCTGATTTGGTTCCGTTATCACATAACTTAAGTGGGGTATTAAATTAAAAAGGATAGCAATACTTTATTGTTTATAAAAGCAAGGTTTAGATATAGATTTGGGGAATACTAGGATAGCTTTGATAGTTGAACCCGATTCGAACTTCGTTTGACTTCCATGCCTCGTTGGCGCCCGAAATCTTTCACACCTCTGCGGCTCACGTCTTTGATCAAAAAAACTCAACTGCCCTCGTCTAAGGCTCGCTCTCGACTCCCAGCTCGTTGCTCGACTTTGCGTCTTCGCTGTTCTGCTTCTGTCGACTTCACTGCTGATCGGCTACGTTGTTCTTAATAATAGTAGGACTTAGGAACATTCAGCCACATTCCAAACCAAACTTATGAGAAAGTGAAACTGGCTTTACCCTTTAATATAATGTAATCTGAGAAGTTCTTAAGCGGAATTTGCAATATAGTTTTTCCTCTAAAACTCTGCAGAAAGTTGGACTCTAAGATTTGATCCCTTTCTCCCGGTTCCTAAGCATATACAATCTAAGGTTTTAGTTCGATCCTTAGTACATAGCTTCCTCTAAAATTGAGAACTTCTTGTCTTCATTATTCCTCAGTATTCTTCTGAATCCTCCTTTAATGTTCGTTTTCGACAGGAAATTATACGGAAGTAATTACACTTCATCAATATATAATTGTTTGTTTCTTCCCGAGGATTTTTAAATGTTACCGCGTAACTCCACAGGAAGGGATCGGGAGGAGGCGGTGACCCACGTTTTAAAATGTGATCGATCAGGACTTGGAATTTTTTGAGTCACTACAAAGACACAAGGTCCTCGCTAAGTGTTAGACCTGACTTCAACGAATGGTTCACATCTATGTGTTTCGTTGCTCAGAATTTCGCCCACTAAAGAAAATATAAAAGAGCCGCTGGCCCCTTTACCGGTCCGAAAAACGAACGCTGCTTTCCGAACCAAACCGAAAACTACAAAAAAACACGGTTAGTGCCGGTTCAGTTCTTTGACGAGTTTTAAGAAGTTAATCGCTTCTTCTAGCGGATGAAACTTATTTATTTGGGAATTTGAATCGTTTTCCTTAGATAATAAAATGCAACTCATAAATGGGTTACGCCTTCGCCCCCCGCTAATTTTGAAGAACATAGCCAACATAAAACAGCAAAAATGTCGGTCAAGCCCGACTATAGTTCCAACGAAATTGAATGCTCAATAAGTAGTTTGTGCTGCAGCAGCAGCAGTTTTGCTCATAACTTGACTATCGTTCATGCGATCCTTATCGTTCCTTCGGCAGTTCGCTTTAATATTCTGATTACTACCCATGTTTCGAAGGTACGAACAATCTATCTTCAAAACTGTAGATGTAGAGATATAAGTTTTTTTCAAAATTGCAGGTACGGGCGGGGGCGTGGCCAAAAGTATTAATAAGCTGAATCTGCCTGCAATTATAACAAGCATATGTCCCATATTTGTCGAGCGTCTATCTCTTACCATCTCTGAGATCTGTTTGTTCATACGGACGGACAGTCGGACGGACGAACAGACTGACGGTCTTATCAACTGGGCTGTTGATGCTCATCAAGAATATGTATACTCTATGTATACGAAAAGTTATCTTTTCTAGGTATCACAAATAGGGGAAGGTTAACTTCGGCTCGGCCGAAGATTTGTATACCCTTGCAGTTTGTTTTTCTAAATAAAACTACTTTTCGTTCCTTACTTTTCTATGGGAGCTATGCTATATAGATGTTCGATTTTGACTAAACTTAGTGCAATCATGGAAAAGCATAACAAACTGTTAATTACGAAATTTGAAGGCGATCCCATTTAAAACAAAAAAGTTTTTCTTACTAGAACTTCTTTTTCGACCGATCATTCATAGTGCAGCTATATGCTATAGTCATCCGATTTTGGCAAGACTTTAAAGAATTGTGTAAAAGTATGTAAACTAAATACATGCCAACGTTTGAGAAGTTTCCATTAAAAACAAAAAAGTTTTTCTCACAAGAACTAGTTTTTCGACCGATCGTTCCTATAGCAGCTATATGCTATAGTCGTCCGATTTTGACCAAACTTTGTAGAATCGTGTGGAAGCATATACAACAAATACATGCCAATTTTGAGGACATTTCCATGGAAAACAAAAAAGTTTTTCTTATTTAGACTGCTTTTCAGACTTATTTTCTATGACAGCTATACTATATAGATGTCCGAAACTGAGAAATACGAAGTTTGGAGGCGTTTTAATTGAAAACAAAAAAGTTTTTTTCACTAAAACTAGTTTTTCGACCGATCGTTTCTATGACAGCTATATGCTATAGTCATCCGATCCGGCCGGTTCCGACAAATGTGCAGCGTATTTGTACCAAAAGACTTCGTGCAAAGTTTGGTGAGGATAGCTTTAAAACTGACGGAGAAGATAGCATAGAAACAGACGGACAAACAAATAAATTACGCATCCGCCTTGTGGGACCATATAGGAGGTGAGGTAGGCGTGGTCAAATCGGTTAAAAACTTTGTCCGCAAGTTATTCTGCACCCAAAAAAAAGTAGTCATCAAAATGACCTTATTTAGTCATAAATTTGAAACTATTAAGTATCAAACTGTCTCTCTATACTCTCTAGTACAGTATTACCTGGAGGCGCGTAGTTTGGAAGCAAAGTTTACAAGATATTAATGTACGCTGATGACATGGTCGTCATTGCCAAGTCACCTAGAATGCTGCAAGACATGATAAATGCAATAAGCTCTTACTGTCAGACCTGGAATTTAAGAATAGACACAAGTAAATCAAAAGTAATGTGCATTCGAGAAGGCAGGGGTCTACTTGCCGGGTGTGAACGTTGGACACTAAACTGGAATCGGTTAAGGAGTACAAGTACTTGGGAGTAACTCTATCACCAAACATGTCCTTTAGCAAGCATATTAAACTGAAACTGCGGGAGTCGAAGATCGCCCTTAACAGTACGTGGAGTGCCCTGCTAAGCCGGAAAGGTGTAAGCCACAGCATAAAATACAAAATGTTTCAAGCTACGGCAAGAGCCATAATGTGTTATGCACGCAAGCTGGGTTGCATGCAACGAAGAGGTGGAAAAACTTCTTCGCTATTTTATAAAAAAGTTTTTTGACCACCGATAAATACTACAAACTACGCAATCTACTTGGAAACTGGGGTGGGATCTATGTTTGAATACACGCTGCAGTCTCACTTTAGCTCACTTTGGCAGCGTCGTTAACAATGCTTCGAAGAATGGCTGCAGCCAGCTAGTAAATACGATGTAGTGCTTGACCTGAACAACCGGGATTCATGGCTGGATTCACAGAATATTTTATTGCGGACAATAAACGAAAATAAGCGAGAGAAAATGAGCAAGCTCAGCAAAGCAATACGCGGGAAATTTACAAGATACTGCAATATAATCTCGCTGAAAACAATTATTTCAACGATTGCTATAGCATGTCCATAATAACAAACATTTTTAAGGCTAGAACTGAGACGCTTAAGCTTGGGTACCAACCACATTTTGCAAATGAGAACTGCACATTATGCAACTTAAGGGTTCGTGAAGATATCTTTCATTTTTGTGCAATATGTTCAATTTTAAGCGAGATCAGAGTAAACGCATGGGAAAATCGTTGCTGACAACAGAGGAATTGTTCAATATTTTGAATGGAACGACCTGGAATACACCTGGGCGTTTCCTGGCGCAAGCAACAAAATATAGGGAGCAGATATTAACGTGTCAATTCTAGAAATATGTTAATTCACAATAAGATCCACTATTCCGCGACGAGCGGGGAAGGTGGGTGGAGTAACCTGAAGAAAGTGAATCGTCTTGCTATGCTATATTATGCTGTTAAGTAGAGTGATAAATATTTTGTAAACAGTTTCGATGTTGTGTGTGTAATGTAAACTAAATTTGAAAATGTTTTGATTTATTATTAATTTATATAAGTTAAATGTTAAAATTATTATTTAAAAGAAATTTTTTAGGCTGACGGCTATACAATGCCAAGCCATTAAATAAACCAAATTACTACTACTACTACTCTCTAGTATCAAATTGATATTTTCGAAAGTATTAAAACAATATTTCGAAAATATCAAATTGATACTTAACTGGTATCAGGCTGACACTATTTTGTATTAATTTATAGTATCAATTTGATACTAACAATTAGCATTTTGATATTTTGACTGTGAAACTTTTGGTATCATTTTGATACTAGCTTTACTAAATCAATTTACAATTTTTTCTTATCGAGAAAAACAATTCAGTTAATAGCAAACTGCTTTTAAAACTAAAAACAAATATTTTAAAACTGATTTCTTTTATTCTGTATTCTTACAAAATGTATTTGATAACTATGGAAACTATTAAAATACTGAAGACACAGTAAGGAAGTGCCTTATGCAAACCTAATTGACATTCCGCCCTTCTGATTTGGTACTGCCCCAATTATGTTGGTATGATTGTGCAATTTGTCCCGGCTCAAGAACCTTCTTTAGTAATGGAGCTGACTTTGTTTCGATCATCTGGAATAGTGCAGAAACAGTGTGACATACCTCCTCCCTAAAAAGTTATATTTGTTATTTACAAATCTGTGTAAGGAACGATGTGTAGTACATATGTTTTGCTGCTCACCTTGTAATTATGGGGCTAGTGCTCCATATTTAAACACATTAGTCTTCAACAAGTCTTCTGGGGGATTGTTTTACATAGCTTTTATTTTAAGCAAATTGTCGATTTGTTTGCACGAAAATCAAAATAGTTAATGTCAAGAGTCAAGCCTTTACTGGTCTGCCAGCTCAGCAGACATTGTTTCACATACGAGCATGACATTTCGAATATTCGAACTTTCATAAAATTGTGATTCTTTCAAATTGATACTTTTGCGTATCAAATTAATAACCAAAAGATCAGTTTGATACTCTCTAAGACTATATTGATACAAAAAAACGATACTGGTTTTAGTTTCAATTTGAGACAACGAGTATCAAATTGATATTGATACCAATTTTTTTGGGTGTTTTTGTTGTTATCAAATTCACCAAGTTTCAACTCAGTGGCTGCATTTGTCGACTTAATGCCAAATATTTGGACATCCAGCTCAGTGTGCGGTGGAGTAATCATCAGAGTATATGAAATGTTTTTTCAAACTAAATCATTCGTCGCCAGCAACAAAATCGCCAACCACATGCAAAATTGTAAACTCTTCAGTTTAGCCACAATCAATTTTTGTAATGGAGAGCATTAAACAATTTCAGGAATCGAATCTAAAACGGTAACAATCCTGTGTTAAAGGATGTTAAAAGATTGAGTTCAAATACCGATGTACTCAATTGTTGGGAAGATAATTCCTATAAGTACTCAGAAGTTTATGAATTATCAAAAGTATTCTTAGCAGTTCCTACAACAAGAATGTTAAACAAGAATGTTAAATCGTCTAGAAAAAAGAAGTATAGGTTTCTGAGGTTTAAAAAATTTGGGAAAGTTTACGAATTATTAAGCTTACGTAGTGACAAAAGATAAAATGATCCAAAGCAATATTTAAATTTCGCTAGCAAAGTACACTAATGATATGATCGGTGGGCCTTAAATTAGTCAAACATACTATGTAGGTCGTCAAACAAGATTTTCGATTCATATGTGCAGTTTTACGCCTTGTTGTTTATTGGTATGTAAAATACAGATTAATTCGAGTTCATTGCCTAGAAACGAATATAGTTTAGGATTTTACGATTTAACGTCATCAAAATGAAGAAAAGAAAATATTAGGGAATTGAAAATCGTCTAGCAAATCACCCTCCCATTTCTTCAGCCTTACTAAATGCCCAACAATTTGAATAATATTAAATGTATTTGCTTTTCGTTCGATTTCACTTCATCTAATTGAATGTATTTGAATGCATTCAACAACTGCAATAAGAAATGCAATTCCAATGCAAAGAGAAATGCCTTGATTGCTGCTGCCAAGCAATGAAAAGACTATTCAATCGAATCGAAATAAGCTGAAATCTGTCTAATTGTAGCGAAACCATTCCAAATGCCTGATGCTCCCTCCTGCCAGTCTACACTGATTGCTCAATTCGAAGGCTGATCGGGCTTCCGACTTGCGGCAGGTGTCTAAGGTTAGATCTCCTCTATAAGATCATGGTGTATTTTTATATGTGCCGAAAGATGCGGCCGTCTCCCTTCCATCTATCTAGAAATCTATTTGTCTGTCTGTTTGTTTGTTTGTTTGTCTATTTTTATATGGCGGACATGCAGAGGCTATCTATCCAGAGCTTTTGTGTTTATCGAAGACAAAACAGTTTTTATTGTTCGCTCAGGGGGGTGGGAGCGGAGGGGGCATCAATTTCCATTGAAAGCTGTCTGTGCCGTCGATCAAAGTGAAAAGTCAAAAGGTTTCCATGCAAAAATTTTAGAGCTCAGCGGAAATGTGTTTTAGCACATCGCCGGGGCATGGTTAGCGCCATTACAGGGCATTTTCTGCAGAGCTTCCGCGGCTGCTGCTGCCGCTTCTGTTGTTGAGAGAAGACTTTGTTGCTTTTAGCTATTTTTGGCCATTAAAACATTTCCCAAGCATTAATTACGCATTCACGGCACGTACTTGGCGAAGCTTTTGGGGGTGTAAATAAAATGAAAACAATTCTGCCCTATGGCCCAATAGAAACAATATCCACAGTTTAGGTGCCCAATTAATGGCCATTAAGCGAACTGGCGGCGCGTTCAAATGCATCATCAGCTCAGCTGGGCGGCATGTGGTTCATAATGCATTTGCAACTTTTCTTTGCCAACTTAATTCATTTTTCAGTACCAGCGCGAACCGCTCACAAAAGAAGAAAAGCAAACAAAAGCAAATTGAGCGACGCATTTCACATTTTCCCCGCAAGGGAAAAGCATATTAAAGGGCATTCTAGGGACTTAATGTTGGCAGTTGCTGCTACTGCACAAAAGATGATAATAGAATGAATAAAGTATATGGTTGCATTATGGCAAATTTCAATTAAGAGGAAGTGAATACTAAGTGCGATAAAAATGTCAGCGCTTTCAAAGTAGTTGATGCCGTCTTAAATGTTGTATTGAATGTACTACACTCTCCAGCACTATGTCTAGGCGAGTTTGTTTCAGACTTGGAAACATACAAGAAATACGAACGCACCGATTTTGTTTGCTATTTAGTATTGGGTAGGAGACTGCGACAGTAGCAACAGATTTGCGAGAAACTTAATTGATACTTTACACGTAGAATGACTTAATCATAATATGCCAAAAGTGAGTGGGGGAGGCTGCTCCATTAGGTATTTCATCCAGTCAGAACTCTTGCGTTCAAATGCTTCAAGTAACCATAGCCTGAGTGAGTGAAAAAATTCACTTGTTCTATGTTTCTGTTTAGGCATGGATACAGATATTTGAAGAGCTGGTGATTTTAACGACATTTTGAAGATGCATCTGACCTGCCTTGCCATCGTGTGATGCTGTTTTTTTAAGCTCTTCTCTTGGACATTGTCGTGCCTAGTCTGCCTAGTATTCTAGTCCACTCAATACTTTTCACATAGTAAATCTGACAATCTCCGTTAAAATAGCAAGGTTGATGTGCAGGATGTCATCATGCATGGTATTCCCTTCCCTATTGTACTCCTGCAGAGATAATGAACGTTCTCGTACCCTTAATCTTTCAATAAAGCTGCGATCTGTGTCTACTCTAACCCGTATCGATGAGATATAGATTTGCGCTTGTTAAACCGAATTGAATAAGAGATAAGTCGCTGACCCTAATGAGTGCTTCCCTTAGTCTTGTTCATATCAGCTTCTCTGGAACTTTGCCTAGGGGTCAGCTTCTAAACTTTGGGACTAAAACCCAACAATAACTTGAAAAAAAAATTCTTTTGAATGTACAGAAAATGAGGTCTGGAAGCCGCTCTTGAGGCAGATTGTCCAGGTTTTTTTGGAAGTCCGAGCTGAAACGATTCGAAGCACAAAGAGCTTAAGAGGGTATTGCTGCTTGGCAAACATTTTTTTTCGATTTTTTATTTTTTCATATTTTTATAGCATGGATATTTGAGAATATCGTCCTAAAACGATTTTTTGATATTCGAAATACTTTTTAATGACCCAAATTGACCCGATTTGCCTAGCAACTGCAAACTTTAAACGCGTTTATCTCGAAACCACGTTTTTGAAGCTGGCGGCACTGATTGCGCCCGTAGTTCGCAACCGATTTTGATAAAACAAAGTGCAATCGACGCAGAGTTGACACCATTATGGCCCCTATTTCAATGATAGTTTTAAAAATTTTTAACTATTTTTTTTTACACTAAACTACAGAAAAGATTTTCCATAATCGATTTTTCATTTTTCAATGGCCGCCATTTAAAAAAAAACAAAATTGTATTAAAAATTAAAAATTGTAGCTCTGACAGTTTTTTGCGCTTAAAAAGGGGAGGGTGAGGAGTTTTCCAAATCTGAAACAAGCTCGTTTTGAATCGGGTATACACCTATCTACATGCAAAAATTTGTGGCTCTAGCTCTTATAGTCTCTGAGATCGACGCGTTCATACGGACAGACGCACGGACAGACGGACAGGGCTAAATCGACTCGGCTGTTGATGCTGATCAAGAATATATATACTTTATAGGGTCGCAAATGCTTCCTTCTAGCTACTTTTGCACAACTTCATTATCCCCCTATTCCCATTTTTAGTGGGAATAGGGTATAACAAGAAAGAAATTCGGTCAAGCCCGACTATAACATACTCTGTACCTGTGAAGTGCTGCCCATCACCGTAGCGACCGGTGCTGCCCATAATTATACCCTTGCAGAGGGTATTATCAAATTGTGCGGATGTTTGTAACGCATTGAAGGAAGCATCTCCGACCACATAAAGTATATATATTCTTGATCAGCTTGGCGAGCTGGGTTCATTTAGCCTTGTCCGTCTGTCTGTTTCTATCGTCAGTTTTAGCTATCCTCCCAATTTTCATACTACGGGCGTCGGTCGAAAAACAGCTCAAGGGTTTATAATGTGCGGATGTTTGTAACGCATTGAGGAAGGATCCCAATCAGTTTGTGGGTTTGTTTTTTTGTTTGTCCGTCTGTCCGTCCGTCCGTCTGTCTGTTTCTATGCTATCTCCTCCGTCAGTTTTAAAGCTATCCTCACCAAACTTTGCACGAAGTCGAAGTTTTGGTACATATAGGCTGCACATTTGTCGGAACCGGCCGGATCGGATGACTATAGCATATAGCTGCCATAGGAACGATCGGTCGAAACTAGTTCTAGTGAGAAAAACTTTTTGTTTTGAATGAAAACGTCCTTATCATTGGCATACACTTATTTTATATACTTTTACACAATTCTACAAAGTTTGGTCGAAATCGGATGACTATAGCATATAGCTCCCATAGGAACGAGCGGTCGAAAAAGAAGTTCTAGTGAGAAAAGCTTTTTAGTTTTAAATGGGATCGCCTCCAAATTTCGTAATTAACAGTGAATTATGCTTTTCCATGATTTCACCAAGTTTGGTCGAAATCAGACATCTATATAGTATAGATCCCATAGAAAAGTAAGCTCCAAAAAGTAGTCTTAGTTAGAAAAACTTTTTGTTTTCAATGGAAGCTGCAAGGGTATACAAAACTTCGGCCGAGCCGAAGTTAACTTTCCCCTATTTTTTTCTTGCTTTTTTTCATAGCTCAGAAATTCAAAAATGTTTTCCCAAAAGGATTTTTGAAAACTTGAATTAGTTTTGGAGATATAGTCTTTTAGTGACTCAAGGTGACCCAAATGTTCTAGCAACTTTAAACGCGCTTTTCTCGAAACCACGTTTTCCAAAATGGCGGTCGCGATTCAGCCAAAACTACTGGACCGATTTTGTTCAATGAGGTGTCAAACGACGCAGAATTGTCGTCATTCTAGCCTGAACATCCAACTTTTAGATACAACAATTTTCATTTTTTTTTTTTACACTAGACTATAAAAAATAAATACCAAAAAAAAATTTTCATTTTCAAAGTGCCACCATTTTGTCAAAAATTAACTTTTTCCAAATCCGAAGTTCAGGCCAGAATTACACCGATACTAAACCAGAATCTTTTTTCCTTTTTGAATTCCGATAACGGAGTGACCCCGAATCACGGCCGCCATGGGCGCACTTTTTTTATACCACTTTTCGTAGACCAGAAACTTTTCAGCCGACGTCACAATTCTAAAACAAAAAATTTTGTAGTTTTTATTATTATTCATTAACTTTCAAATAAAAAAAAACGATTTAAGAATATCTTTTCGTTTTCTTTCTGTGAATTTTGAAATAAGCGTCAAAAAACAGCACGCCCAACTTGTACTACCCCCTTAAGTCACAGAATTTTTGTGGAAGTGGAACAGTTAGACAGAAAATATTGTTTCTCTGTGTGAAATCGCAAAATGGGATGACAATACGAGTATTAAAGTTTGAAGTATTTTGTGAATGCGGTCATTTAGGCTAGAACATTGCTTCACAAAATTGGGTATATCTCCGAAAGTATTCCTACTTTTGGAAAATCCTTTTAGGATAATATTTTTTAATATCTAGCTAAAAAATTATGCAAAGAAAAATATTGGAAAAAAATTTCTATATATTTAGATAGGTGAACCCCTACCAAATTAAACCATGAACTAATTACTATGCCCTTACTTTTTCATCATTGTTTTTTGGGCGGGACTGACGTGGTGCACTAAGATTCAAGAGTAACGAAATATCCAGACTTATAGCAACACGAATGGAATGTTATCTCATCGCACAGAACTATCTCACACGATTGTTTTATGAATAAGTAATTTTATACGGAATTGAATTAAGCAAATTTAAAGTGAATCAAGCATGAATTTTTAAGCTGTGAGCGACCGCTGTGCTGTGTAAGGAAAAGTTTGAAAAAACTTACAAACTCGGTCACCTTCACCGCTGTTGGCGCCAGCTTTGAAGTAATAAGCCATGAAAAAAAGCTTCTCTAACTGCCGTTCGAATTCGGCGTTAAAGTGTAGGTCCTCTTTACGTGTGCTAAAATTAAAAGCACTCAAGCCAATAGATTGAAAAGAGCTCGGCTTTGGCTCTTTGGGGCTGTGCCAATCCATTTTTACAAAGCTAACTTCGTCTGTGATGAAGTTTTAATAACCTTGCAAGTGTTGGTTTTAATATTTTGATTTCGACGATATTTTGCAATATCTGTTTTAAAGCGTATATTAATTATAAGTTAAAGTTAAGTTAAAGAACGCTGACATTGAAAAAAAGAAAGTTTTATTTCCTTTGACCCATATGCTGTATGCTATAGTCATCCGATTTTGAGAAAACTTTGTTGAATTCGGTGAAAGCATATGAAATAAATAAATGCCAAATTTCAAGGCGGTACCTTAAAAAAAATTGTTTTTACTAAGATTAACTATCTTTTGTATGGGAGCTATACCAAATAGTTGCCGGATTTTTATCATACTTAGTATAATTATGAAAAAGCATAGAAAACCATCGATTTTTCGACTGATCGTTCCTGGGGGAGCTATGAGAAATAGTCATCCGATCCGGTCGGTTCCGAAAAATTAGCAGCGTGCAGTAAAAAAAGACCCTGTGCTAAATTGCAGCTCGATAGCTTCAAAACTGAGAGACTAGTTTGCGTAGAAATACACAGATACACGGAAGGACAAAGCTCAATCGACTCAGATCGCGCCCTGATCGAGAATATATATAGTTTATGGGGCCGGAAATCAATATTTCTTTGGGCTGCAAATTTCTGGGCAAATTTGTAATACTCTTTGCAAGGGTATAAATAGCAGAGTCCGTCGATTTTTTTCTGTGTAATGTTCCGTGTCTATATTGGCCCAACCCCATGTACTCTATATACTGAGTTCACCGCTCTCGTTAGCCAGCAGCTTTTGCGGGTGAATCTGTCTGTTACGAGGATAATTGAGTCCACTTCAAACTTTATAAGGCAGTGTTGCGCACTTCATACGCCTCCTTTAAAACACTTATTCAAGGGTATTCCATCTTCTGTATAATGTTAAAGTATTTTCTGTTTTCTTAGTGGTTTCTTCATCGTTACGTCCCATTTCCCCTTTTGCTGCGAGCTATTGACATTTTTATCGCACTGCGTTTAGAACTTAGTGGAAAATCTATGCGCAAATCTCATTTATATTTAATTTTTCATTTTAAAACGTTTGCTGTCATACTTTGTGCACTTGATCCTCGTAAAAAGGCGGAGACGTGACGTGACATTACATGCCAAGTGCTGACAATGGGGGAACGCATCGGATGCAGACAATAAATTTGATTCAATTGCTGAGCTCTTTGTCAGCGTCTCCTTCAGTTGCCGCCGCCGACGACGCCGCCACTGATTGTGCATGACCAGCATTTGATAAAGGAGCCATTGCTCTAGCTATAGCTATGGCTGTCTGGCTATAGCCGCCGCTCTGAAGTAGTGAAGCGAAATAACAATGACAGGGCAAGGGAGCCTTCGCAGCTGACAGGCGGAAGTGTGCTGTACAGAGCTTAAAACGCGTATCCTGCGGTTGTCCGCACATACAGACAGCGTCATCGTCGCCAGCATTCTGTCAAAGTCAGCGGGGCAACACAATTGCACTGCCAGCCACGCCCATGCCACAGTTTTAATTGCTCCTCTGACTCTCTGCCCACTCTGTTGGGAATTTTTATTTACTGGCGAATGGCGGTTTTAAGCCAGGGTGGTGAACAGTTTACGGCAGAGTTTAAGCTGTTTAGCAATGAGCTTACCATATACCAAACTGGGAAACATGGCTTAAGTCCGGCACCACCGAAAAAATAGTAGGCCACGTTACCTCCCTCCCTCCCAACGCATTGTTCACTCATCTAAAAAGAAATGGCAATCTCGGTTGCCGTTGTTGTTGTTGTAAAAATAAAAACCAGTACAAAACAAAGCACGAATGCATAACCCACGCATCTGATAAACAATAATGTCAATTTCATAAAAGCAAATACTCCGGAATCGTATTCAGTATTCATATGAATGTAAAAGCAAACATTTTGTGCACTCAAGCATTTCAATGCACAAAACATGGAGTCATTTCGGATAAATGTGGAGAGGGAATTCGCATACAAATATATATAAAAATTTACATGTAAATTTATTATGCAAGCAGGGCAAATATTTTTGTAGTTCACCATTTAAACAAATCAATAAGCTTAATTGAATCAAAATGCCAGCAAGAGCAGGAGCAACTTTTAAACCAACAATTTAGCATATTAAAGTCAGAGTTAAAAAGTTACAGCTAAAAATCATTTATCGATATTGATTGACCCAATTGATTTATGGGATGAAAAAGCGAATTTATTGAAAAGCAACTAAGGAAACATGTCTTCTGTTTTCAGGCACAAAATAAAATAGGGAAAATGAAGACTGAGCTAGCTTCTGTTCCTATGATAGATGAGTATTTGAGAGACAGACTGTAAACCAATCAGGTACGAACTTGGCAGCAGACGAAGCACTTAAGTGCTGCTGGGGAAAGTGAAATGATTGTTGTCTTAAGTAGGAAAACGCAGATGTAATAAAAAAAACCGTAGTAAAATCTGAATAGTCTAGAAATATTTCGGTTTCGATTGTTGCGAGTGTTAACTCTAGTGAGAGCCCTCAATAGAGAAGTGCCAGCAAATATCAAAGGGACACACTGTGATTTTCTTACACATAAATTTGGTTCAGCTTTTTTTTATAATCTAACTGGCTCTAATGAAAGCGATAATATTAAAGTTTCAAGTGGCTGCAAATCGATATTAACATTTCAACTCGTCCAAACTTGTTCGAACCCAATAAAAAATAACATTTCGCTCACGTTTAACTAAAGAGGCAAAACTAAAAATTTGTTTTTTTCAAGTTTACTTGTTAAAGTCGTTTATCGTACATTATTTACCTGCACAAAATAGTCATTTTTATTTACCGTTCTTTGCTTTGAAATATCAAGTAAATCTCTCTTCAATATGCCATGGCAACTAGGCTGCAATGAGCTAAAGAGGAAAGTGTACGATAGATTGAAAATAGTTCCATTTTGAGTTGTGCCTCTGTAGTAAATCGTGTGCGATAAATATTTCTAAATAATTTCTGAGGATTGTAAACCGTACAACACTGACATTATAAACATTCAGACCATTTTTCCAATCAAAAGGTGGGGACCGGAACCACTTTTGAAACGGTTAAGCCAGTTGCTTAGGAGCTGTATTACATCATAATATCAGCCTTCACACCAAATTTTAAGTTTGTAGCTTGAACTACTAATGGGTTATGTCTCTGAGCCAGTGTTGAACTGATTCGAAACAGGTTCTGTTATCAAAATGCGTGCTCTGCTAAGAAAGTTCATCGCGCGCTTCTTCCATTTCATGGTCAGTTTAATCGGACCCACAGAAGCGGCTATTCGGGCTAGTGTGATGCAGTTCGCACCAAATTTACGTTGTTGGACATTAAACGCCACCAACACGCGCTTACATAGAGTGCGAACTGAAGAAAATATCGCAGCTGTATTCGGCCAGTGTTAATGACGATCATCAATTCTCGCCCGTTCGCAATTGGGCCTCTGTTACTCAACAACGTGGAACATTTTGCGGAAGGATTTAGGTGTGAAACCTTTCAAAATACAGCTGGTGGTGAATGGGCTCTTGGAAAGTTGGCCGAAGATCCACTTTTTTCCCGAAAAATTGTGTTCAGCGATGAAGCTCATTTTTGGCTCAATGGGTACGTAAATAAGCAGAATTGTCGATTTTGGAGTGAATATCAGCCAGAAGCATTGCAAGTGCTACCAATGCTTCCAGAAAAAGTCACAGTTTGGTGCGGTTTATGGGCTGGTGGCATCATTGGACCGTACTTCCTTCAAAGATGATGCGAATCGTAACGTAACTGTGAATGGTGTGAGCGCTACCGTGAAATGATATCCAACTTTTTTTGCCCAAAATGCAAGAGCTTGACTTGCACATGTGGTTTCAACAAGACGGTGCCACATGCCACACAGCACGCGCAACAATGGACTTATTGAGAGGCGAGATCGGTGAACATTTTATTTCACGTTCGGGACCGGTCAATTGGCCGCCTAGATCGTGCGATTTAAGGCCTTTAGACTATTTTAAAGCTCATGTCTATACAGACAAACCCGCTTCAATTGACGTATTGGAAGATAACATTAAAGCATTTATTCGTGAGATATCGGCCGAAATATTGGAAACAGTATGCAAAATTGGACTAAGCGGATGGACCATTTGAGGCGCAGTCACGGTAAACATTTGCAAGAAAAATCATCAAACATTAAATTATTGACCGTACTATCGATTCAAATAAAGATTTCATTTTTTAAAAAACTTTCCTATAGCTCTTAAAAAATCTTTCCTTAGTTAGCCCTAAGCATAGTTCTCAGTCTACAGTCTCCCAGTATGCCTGAAGTACATTCGTCACAGTTTACCTTGCCTTGATAGGTCCTTTCATAGCACATGGTCCAGGATTTCTCCTAAAATGTGGCTCTCATATTTTTAAGACAGAGTACAAAGCTTTATTCTGCCAATATGCTGTCCAGGTAGTCACCTGCAGTATATGAGGCATAGTTTCACTTGCCTTAGCAGACCTTTTCATTTCCCCTTACGTGTGACTCTCATAGTTTTAAAGCAAAGAACAACGAATTATTCTACCAAGATGCTGGCCAGGTAGTCACCAGCAGTATGTGTGGCTTAGCTGTGACTCTGACAATTTTCACGTTTCCCACGTCATGTATACGGACCCCCGGACTAGGCCTTCGTCTTCCGGAGATTTCCATGCTCATATTCCTTTCGAAAGCCCTTACGAAGCTTCCTTTCTATATTTGCAGTAACATTTAGGGTCAGTCTTACCAACTTTTGCTTGATCTCTCATTTCTATGCTCCCATGTCCCAGCACTTCAATAAATTAAGTTTGTAAGTGATCCTGGCTAGACTGAGACCGACCTCAGCCTAAGAAACATTTCCATACAGTATCGAGTACTTTGAATCGAGTAATTAGAATGGAGTACTGAGTATCGTGTATTGAATGCCGAGTATTGAATACTGAGTATCGAGTTCTTAAAATCAAGTACTGAGTATCGAGATCTTAGAATCGAGTGCTTAAAATCGAGGACTTAGTATCGAGTACTTAACAACTGAGTACCAAATACTGAGAACGAGTACTTAGTATCGAGTACTGAGTTCTTCGTATCGAGAAACTTCGAATCTTCGAAAATGCAAATGCAACCGTCTTTTGAAAAGCCTTTACAAGAATTTTTAAGCAAATCCAGTCTTATATTAAATGGCAGTATATTTTGCCTATTACTTACAAGTGACTCGAACTTTCCATTTTCTTGACCAAATATGTAATCTATTCGTTGCGGCCATTCTTTTCGAACGTAATGCTCGTGGCGTGCCCGAACGTCTCATTTGCACAAGAAACACATGCGTTTAGTATATCCTTGTTGCAATCCTTGATCTATTACCAGCAACTTTGAATACGCAAATTTTCCAGCTATCTTGTAAGCTCTCCAAAGTTTTCATGTGACTCCATGATTAGTGAGCATATCGGTCACTTTATTACCTAGAAGTCGGAACAAAATCATTATACAACGGGAACAACTAATGTCTGTGCTGATCTCTAAATGCTCTTTAACAAATTCAAAAAGTGTGGGACCAGAGACATTTTTACAGGGATGCAAACCGATCGGAAATAAGGACAGGCTCGGTTCAGTGGCTCACACAGTTTTAAACCACCGGTTCGGTTTATTTCATGGTTTTGAAGCCAACTGAACTGCGGTCTCGGTTCGGTTCAGTGGTTCAATTTTAATTTATTATATTTTTATTGAAAGCCAGTCACGGCAGCTAATTGAGATCTTCCTGTAAATCTGCGCGGAAAGAATTCGCAACGAAATTTATATTCATGGATTCAAAAATCTGACAAATAATCAAAGCCCATCCTTAAGTATAACAACCCGATATTTTGATGGACTTTTAAAATTGAGATTAGCTAAAAAAAATGACAAAAACTTATTCATGGGATCGCCCTTAAGTTCTTCGAATCCCAGACTCTCAAAGAAGCCTGTACTTAAGAACTATCGTAGGTAAGTCAGTCCGAAAAGTTAGCAAAATCGCCTTTCTATCCAAGGATTTTCTTTAATTTCGTCAAGTCTCAATCCATAAAACCTTTCTTAAGTATAAAGTAAGTTTGGCCTCAAGTCTGCTCGGATCCAACAACAGCCCACGGCTCAACTGGGAGTTCATGGCTACACCATAATTAAATTTTTTTGTTAACTTGTGTTATCAGGACACCGTGTCGAGTATTAAGTAATTAGTATTAAGTACCTACTGAATTCCCAGGTCTAAGTATTGAGTGTCAAGTTTTGAGTATCAAGTTTATAGTAAAAAGGTGGAGCACGTCGCACACAACATGTTTCACATGAACGCCTCGTAAGTGATAGCCACACCCACATCTTTTTATACTCTATACCAGAGGTACACAGAGTATAATCACGTTTGTGAAAAAGGAGGTAAGGGTATCTATCGACCTTATAAAATATATATATTTATATCAGCATCTACAGTCGAGTCGATATAGTCATGTCCGTCTGTCCGTCACTTCTGTCTGTCGGTCAGAGATGGAAAGTCATATAGGTTCGACTTGTGAGGGACAAAAGACTTCTTTTACTTGCGGGCAGATTAAGTTTATGTTCCATTTTTGTCACGACCCCTCCCACCCCCACAAATTGGACAAAACGTTATATCTCCCTCAGTTTTATAGAGTTTTATAGAAGGTTCGTTCCTTCTGGACATATTTAGTAATCAGGATTATTTGTCGAATGGTAAAGATCGGACGAACGATAGTCGAGCTATAAGGAGAAACAATCAGTTATGGGCATCACAGGTCGCAAAGGTGATGGGCAGCACTTCACAGGTACAGAGAGAATATTAAGTTTGTGCAAAAGTATGTAACAGGCAGAAGGAAGCATTTCCGACCCTATAAAGTATATAGCCATGTCCGTCTGTCTGTTCGTCCGTATGAACAAACAGATCTCAGATATGGTAGAGGTGGCATGTTTGGGACATATGATTCTTTTTAGGTCAAGTGTATTTTTAATTACACCCCCCCAACCTTAAAATTACAAGCACTCAAGAAAAAACTGAGAGAAGCTCGGCTTGCTCTTTGGGGCTGTAAGGCCAATTATATTTTTAATTCTTCACATATCGCGGTCCATTATGGGAAATTTTTGGAATTTTTAATTTTTTTGTTTTACATTTTTTTCTACTGAGTGAAAAAGAAAACTGGACATTTTAAAAATCGATTGAAAAGCCTGCTGATGATTAGGTATCCAAAATTAGCAGCTGTGCTCTTATTTCGCTTTCTCAAAGAGGAGATATGAATTTCCAAAACTAGCGCAGTAATCTTGCTTGAAATCTTTTTCTAAAACTTTTCCAAAATATCAGTGGTTTTGCAATCTAAATTGTGTTCTTTAAATGTTCGGTCCGAAAGATTAATCTCCTCGTAACCTCTAAGGTTCTGATCGCAATGGTTACTGATTACTGAGTCAGTTTACCTTTATGCAAACATTCATTCATAAAATTTTCTATTTATTATCCGCAAATATTGAAGTTTATTTGTGGAAGGGTTGTGGTTTGATAAAAGTACAAAAGCCGCAGAATATCTTAAGCTTCGGAAATATCTGCGGAATGGGCTCAATGATACATTTTTATTCTCATTTTGAGCAAAAAGGTTTATAATATCCAAACTTAAATGAAATTTCAAAAGCCATGAGTCAGTTGAACAATAAATTTAAATCATTACAGCCACAATTACAACAAATTTATTATGTAGACAAATAATAATGCCACTAATTATTATGCATGGTGGAAATTTGCCATATTAATTTGCATAAATCATATGTTTTGTTTCCGGATAAATAAAATGGTTGAAGTAGGTGGGAGGTTGGGTCCTTAGGTAATTTCAAAATAAATTGTTATTGGCGTGGGCCAACAAAATCATATCTAAAGCATTTTCATTTTTTTTTTTGTATATTCTCTTGACCATTAAACCAAACCACAAAGCTTAAAGGCCATAAAAAATCAAAATATGTTGCCGTTTTATTTGAACAAACAAAAAAAACCCCCTTCCCAAACTGTTCCAAAATTTTCCTGTGTTGGACATTTATGTGCTAGAAGATTTTATGACTCGACTAAAACAATTCGAGTTCCTTTATCAACAAAAAATGCTCATTGTATGCGAATTACATGCTTAGAGACAACGCATAATCTAATAATATTTTATGTGAGCAGCATAAAAAAAAGCAGAGCAAGCGATTGAGAGTACATTGAACTGGCTGCCCCGAAACGTACACACACAAAGGGACAAATCCAATAAGCAGCAGCCAGAAATCCAGGCCATTTATTCAAGTTTTGTCAACCATTAGGAACAGACGAGCATGATTTTACGAGGGAGCTTAAAAATGAGATCCCTCCCACCATTTGCAAGCCAATTAACATTCGAATTGCGTATACGCCATGTATGCTTTATTATTTTTATTTGCAATTTTCATTAGTTTAACACAGGCAGCAGGGTGCCAAATTAGCTGTGAATAATGTGCTTAAGTGCCATGGCACTGCTACTGCTATTGCCATATACCAAAATACATCCGATAAGTATAGCCCAGTCAATCAGTTGATGGCACAAAAATAGCTGCCGCAGCAGCAGCAAGACAAAAGCTTTCTATAAAAATATTTGTGAAATGAATAAATAAAAACGTTAAATGGCCGAAAGAGACAAAAATAAATGCCCAGCAAATTGAGAACGCAAAATAATATAAAATACAAATCCCGCTGGCATCCGTCCGTCCGTTCTATCTTTCTGTCTATCGCATTTGTATACCTGTCTGTTGATGGCACATGCCATCTAGCAAGCCTGTGTGTGTGGGTGGATGTTTGGAGTGTATGTGAGCTATTCCAAAATGCCATCAACTAGCGTACGACAAATGACATGCGCCAAAACGGTGACGCCACAACTATGACCGACCGTCGCGACGTAGGCAAAAGCCAAAACTCATCGATTAATGTGTACGCTGATCAGAGCCAATCATGATTATTGTTATGCTAATCATGATGATGATGCTGCTACCAGGTTGTGGATGATGATGATGATAATGACGTGTCAAGCGGCAAATGACATTGCTCCTGGGAGCGGATGGCTGTTGAACTAATGGCCCTCGTTATCCAGCTAGCACAGTGGTTCACCCACACACGCTTGGATTATGCGAAACACTTCTTGTGCGTTTATCACTTTTTCAAAAAATGCTGCTTTTATATCAGCTTTTTAAAAAGAGGAGAGACAATCCGTCTGGAAAAGCATTTAGTTAAATATAAACCGTTAAGCGTTCAGCTTTGTCTCTGCTCTTCCCTGAGTACTAAAAAATATTTTATCGTTGCCGTAGACACAATTCAAATTTATTGCAGTCCATAAACAAGTTTATAATTTTTGTGAAATATTTTAGTTTAGTTGAGAATATTAACGCATCAATAAATGGATCGTGTAACCATAAAGTTGAAATTAAATGGCCTTTTCCACAATTCTTGTAGATTTAATAAATTCTATGCTTAAATCAGCTTAGAAACGATTTAAGTAATCTACTGTTCTCGGACTTTATGAGCAGTAATTTTATTAACATAATGGTTGAACTAAAAAGCAATTTTACAAGCTATATTTATGCGAATTATACCACTTTATTTCCTAATAAAGTGGCCACGAAATTTGGGGTTAGAGTTACATGTAATATGTACCGAGGTATGTACATGTGTCTTCTTTGACTAACAAGCGTTTTTGTTAGTTTATTTAGCACAGAATAGTCTATTAAAAACAACAATTTCAATCAATTTTAGTGTGTAGTTTAATGCGAAATAAGCGAGATTTGGGATAGAGTCCACTGCGAAACGTTTGCTTCCAATTGAGATCCAATTAATAACTGATCAACGCTGCCGAAAATGCAAAAGGAATAGCGATAGAGAAATCGCGATTATTAATAAGTACGAGAGAGAAATTTACAATATGTGTGTGTGTGTATGCTTGTGTCTAAGCGACACCGTGGGCAAGATGCAAAACAAAACAATGAAGGTTAATGAAAGGCTCCTGAAAGGCTCCTCTTGGACTTACCATATATAAGGACAACAGGCAGGACTTTCGGAACCTACGCCTTGAAGAATAACCGATTGACCTTGCTTTCTGTTGTAGTAATCTGCGGCGTTTCCTACAGGTTGCTTAATAGATATATGGCACCCATCAATTGCCCCAATCGCACCTGGGGTTCCACGCGATTTTTGTTTAAATATTTGGTGCAGTAAAAGCTTGCTGGGAGTTATTTGGCCACTTCACATATGTAGGCATTAACCTTGATAGAGTCCCTGTAATGTTGTAATACGAGTAAATATGGTGGCCTGAACTTGTTGGAATGTCGAATCGATCGCCAACAGAAGAGTTATATTCCTGCTTACTTAGCAGCCAAATTGAAAATAGCATCTTCTTTGTTACACCAAGTCTGGAAAACGCAAAGTTAACAGAATATTAAATTCATCCTCACAAAAGACCGTCCCAATTAAATTCATCCTGATTACTAAATATGTCCAGAAAGAACGAACCTTCTATCTATTAAACTGTGGGAGATATTACGTTTTTCCAATTTGCGGGGGCGGGAGGGGGCGTGGCAAAAATTGAAAATAAACTTCATCTGCCTGCAACTATAAGAAGCATAAGTCCCATACATGTCAAACCTCTATCTCTTACCATCTCTGAGATCTGTGCGTTCATACGGACAGACAGACGGACAGACGGACATGGCTATATCGACTCGGCTGCTGATCAAGAATATATATACTTTATGGGGTCGGAGATGCTTCCTTCTGGCTGTTACATACTTTTGCACAAACTTGTTATACTCTATGTACCTTTGGCACAGAGTATAAAAATAGGGAAAGTTAACTTCGGCTCGGCCGAAGATTTGTATACCCTTGCAGCTTCCATTGAAAACAAAACAGTTTTTCTAACTGAGACTACTTTTTGAACCTTACTTTTCTATGGGATCTATTCTAAATAGACGTCTGATTCCGACCAAACTTGGTAAAATCATGGAAAAGCATAATACACTGTTAATTACGAATTTTGGAGGCGATCCCACTTAAAACTAAAAAGTTTTTGCCACTAGAACTCGCACTTCAACTTTGCTATAGTCATCCGATCTTTCCGATCAAACTTCGTAGAAATGTGTTAAGTATATAAAATAAGAATATGCCAATAAAAAGGACGTTTTCATTAAAAACAAAAAAGTTTTCTCACTAGCATGCCTATGACAGCTAGATGCTTATAGTCATCCGATCGGCCGGTTCCGACAAATGTCAGCGTATTTGTACCAAAAGACTCCGTGCAAAGCATAGATGCAAAGCATAATAGCATAAAAATGAGAGAGATGCTTGCTTCCTTCTATGCGTTACAAACATCCGGACAATTTTATAATGCACTTTGCAAGGGTATAATAAATACCTCTTTTAGCACTTGTGTTAGAATCCAATCATATCCTTTTTATTGTTGGTGCCTCAAAGTATGCAATGGGTGGTAAAGACTCTAATATGTATGTTTTCGTTTCTTAAAAACTGCAAAGAAGGCTAGACATTTGTCTGCCCTTTTTGGCCTTCGTTTTTTAAATTTATTGTATCCGTCTCTTTTAAGCATTAACCGGAATCTGCCATTATGTTAACGCCCACCTTCCTGGTACCTTTTCTCCATTTCTTTGATATCCTGGTGGAACCTCTCACTGAATAGCCTTGAGAGGTTTTTTTAGTATTTCGTTGCTGGTTTATTACAAATGGCCAGCCAATTTTACTGTTTTTAGGAAACGAAAACATTTTAGAGCCTACACTACACCCATTGCATAGTTTCGGACACCTGAAATATATATGATATTTTGGGATTCTTACACAAGTGCTAAAAGAGGTATATCTCCATTGACAAAAACCGCAGAATTGTTTGGGATAGTTCATTTCAATGCTAAGGAGTGGTACTTTCCGATAATATCAAAGAGAGCCCAAACAATTTCTGAAAACGCAGTCTTGCTTAGCACACGAAAATCATCTAGAATCACTACCAACCCTTCCATATACTGGAAAAATTTCGAATTTTGTTGCCTTGTGTTATTTATCATCCAGCTTTTAGATGCATTTACACTAGAGCCAAACTGACATTAAGCACAGTTTATCGGCAGAAAACAGCTGTCTTCTGTTTACACTTGTTTTTTACAAAATTCAATTTTCGATTGTATGAAAATATGGAAAGATACTAGATTACATTCCTATAAAAAGGGCGATTTTTATCCTCAAATAAATGTTTCATTGAAAAGTGTTGTCGAAGCTCAACAATGTCGTGTATTCATATTTCGAGCTTATTCGCGATAGTGCAAGCAATGGGAAAGTCATAAAAATGGTCTGAACTATCGGTGTTGGAAAATACACCCGAAAAATCAACATTTGTTGTCAATAGTGCCATCGATAGATTGCCAGCTATATAGCCAGATTGACAAAAAGAGCGGGAAACAGGGAAAACAAATCCTTAAAAAGATAAAAAAATATTGATTTTTTATCCAATTATGTTAATTTTGCGTACACATATATAACCCTGAATAACAAGTTTTAAATTAACTGTGTGCATTTTGTTCGAGTAATTGTGCTTGCAGTCCACACAGTCGCCTGTTTCAATAGCATGCTGTGCAATGAACATTGCCAATGCCGCCTCCTGGCCAGCAGCTTCGTTCCTTGGCATTGGTTGGAAAGTTTCTATATTTGTATGTTTGCAGGGCTCGGCATTCAGATCGAGAATTTTGTGGCCATATGTAGGCGTATTTTTGCAATTTTTTAATTTACTCTGCAATTGCCTTATCTGAAAGCTTTAGTCTGATTACCTAGATCAGGACTCATCCAGTATTAAAAATCTGGAAAACTTAGCCACGAATCGCAAA
>JAEIFV010001284.1:0-69879 GCA_018904265.1 Lordiphosa collinella | reverse complement strand
GGCCGTTGGTCCCCTTCTGCTGGTGGGCATTGCCTACGGAGCTGCCCATCAGAGCCGTCTGTCCAAGAAAGAGGTGAAGGTACGCGAAATCGAGGCACAACAGAAGGCCGTACGTGATGTCAAACTGGCCGAGGAGAAGAAGCGCAACGCCGAGGCCGAGATACGGGCATTGGCTGAACTCTCAAGCCCACGTCCGGTAAGAGGTGCCCACAAACAGTTGGCTTAAGTCCAACTCCAACCGCAAGTCAACACAACATGCAATCCCGCAGCGCATCAGAAGATTAGAGGAGAGTGTGAGGCTGTTCTGGCTGACCAGGCGACAGTTGCCTCATCATACCAACTATCGGATTGATCTGGCTTTGTGTGTATTAGCTGAAGTTTGTGCAAAAAATTTACGCAAATTAAATATGATTGAAAAACATTTATTATGTAAACCAAAGTTATTTGCTGCCTGAACCAAATTTCAATTACCCTTGTGGGATTGACATAGTTACTTGTGGACCTGTAGCTGTGAGTACGTAATCACTGAGGCATTGATAATTATGCAAATTTGAAAATTAGCCCCAAAACCTTTCTAAAAATATCCAAAGCAGCATGCGCGCATAAACTCGAAAGACAGCTTAAAAACAGACGTTATTTATATTATTAATAAGACATTTTGCTGGTAAATACTAGGCAATTCAATAGTTTTTGGGCCATAACTTACAAAAGCGCGATGTTATCAAAAAGTGTAAATGTAGTAAAATTGGGAATGCAATGGTCTATAAGCCAGTTAATTTTTTCGATTGGCAGATAGATTTAGGGAATTTTTTAAACTTGCTGGAAAAAATGAAATTTCTCAGAAAAGTTAATATTTTCGTACCTAAATCAAAATAAAAAAGAAATTTTAAGGGGTACAAAGGATTCACGGCTTCCAAAATATTTTGTTTATTGTCTTATTAAATTTTACAACATCTCTAGATTATTGTCCTAAAATTTCAAGTCGATGCGGGCTCCAGGGTATAAAGGAGCAGCTGCTCGCAGATATCTCGAGAACTACTTAACCGATCTTGATGAAATTTTGAACAGGTCTTCGAATTACAATTTACAAGGACTTGGACGAAAAAATAGTTTTTTGTTCAATTACAACTAAAAATAAAAAATTACTCGAAATTTTACCAAAATTTTTGTTTTTTTTTTTTTGTGATGTCGATTGTTGTGATGTTTTTATTTTCACTTCGGACTATCCTGCTAGGAGATATGCTGGCAACGCGGACGCACCTTATTCCCAAAGACTTGCCGGAAATGATGTCACAATGGCAGAGTTTTTAATATTTTTCTTCAAAATTTCAGTAATCCCTCATAAAATGTGTATCCTTGAGACAATAAAAGTTTGAACTAAATATTTAATTTTTTATATTTAAAAAAATGATTGAAATATCAGTTGGCTGGCCAGGCACACCCACCCGCACAAACACACAAAATCAAAGACAAAAACAAACACACAGAATACTATCTAAAACTTATCATCGAGTATTTAGAGCCGAATATTTAGAATCGAGCGTGTGGCCGGGTGGCTCAGCGGCTAGTGTGCGCGACCGCTGTGCAAGAGGTCGTGGGTTCGATCCCGCCTCGGAACATCTAATGAAAAGATTTTTCTTTGAATAAACTTTACACCCGGCCACACATCTTTGCTGTTGGCGCCAGCTTTGTAGTAATTAGTTAGCTGTAGGCCGCTTGGTTAGGTTAGGTTAAATAGGCTGCTCGGCAAAGGCCGAGTTCACCCAGAGGCCTTTTGGCCCATTGTGATGCCTAGTAAAGGGGTGGGGTATGGGAGGGGAGGGGGTAGTGGGAATTGACGGTCAGATTCTGCGCAAACTCTCTATTTAAACCATTTTGAGGAGTCTACAAAAAGAGCCAGGTCTTCTAGGGGCACATTTGCCAGACTGCCCAGGTCTTCAAAGAATGGTTTGCCCAGATGCTGGGTGCGTTTCCTAAGAAGTGCAGGGCAGTCGCATAGAAGGTGATGGATGCTTTCTATTTCCTCCTCGTTCCCACAGCTACGGCAGAAGTCATGGTGGGACACGCGCATCCTGGTGGCCATTTGACCGATGGTGCAGTGCCCCGTTATGACTCCTACCATAGTTCTCATCCTGTTCTTGCTAAAGTGCAGGAGTTGGGAAGTTCTTTTGGGTGAGTATCTTGGCCAGAGTGATCGGGAGATGTGACAACCGGGTGCGAGGTCCCATTGTCGTTCTGCCCTATTTCTGGCCCTCCACTTCAATTCCGTCATGATGTCCTGCAGGGGTCTTTGAATGTCCGTAACCGCTTGCGTCGCTGGCAGCGCTGAGCCGTTCCTAGCGCACTCGTCTGCTCCCTCGTTGCCCGGTATGCCTGCGTGACCAGGTACCCAGACGAGGGTGATAGAGTGCTGTTGGATTTGGTTCAGTGCTGTCGCCGTGCTGCGGACTAGGACGCTCTTTGTTGCGTTTGATGACAGAGCCTTAATAGCCGCCTGGCTGTCGACCAAGATTGAAATGTTCCTTGGAGTTTCATCCAAGGTGTATATCAATTTAGCCGCCTGCCAGATAGCATAAATCTCTGCCTGGAAAACGCTACACCAGTTTGGTAGACGGAATGAGAGCTGTGTCGCAAGTTCTTCGGAGAAGATGCCTGCTCCTGTGCCTTCTTCCGTTTTTGAACCGTCTGTATAGATGGATAGCTCGTTCTCCCTGATGGTAGTGTCTTGCTTCCATTCTTCTCTCTCTCCGGGAACCGTGTTCCAAAGTTGTCGTTCCATTTCTGAACTGGTATGCAGTAGTCACTTCCCTTTGCCTCTGCACTTATTCCTACTTCCTGTAGGATACTGCTGTGGCCTGAAGTAGATGCTTTAAGAAGTTTCAGTTCCCGGAGTCTTACTGCGCTTCTCGAAGCTTCACACTTCAGGAAAGTGTCTACTGGTTCCAGGTTCAGGATTACATCCAGGGCCGCCTGGGGGTGGATCGCAGGGATCCTGTAATGCCCAGGCAAGCTGCTCTTTGTACCTTATGGAGGTTGTTTAGGTGGGATTTGGTGTTGGCCGCCTTCCACCATACCAGCGCTCCATAGGTAAGGATAGGTCTGACGACCGCTGTGTATAACCAATGAATGATATACGGTTGCAGTCCCCACTTCCTACCAAAGGTCTTTTTGCAGGCATAGTACGCGCCTAATGCCTTCTTCATTCTTTCCTCAGAGTTTCTCTTCCAAGAGAGTTTTGAGTCAAGAACGACGCCCAGATACTTCGCTTCGTTGACCCGATTGAGCTGCGTTCCCCCAATGGATGGGAGTGTGAACTCAGGGATCTTGTATTTCCTTGTGAACAGCACCAGTTGGGTCTTCTGTGGGTTGACCCCTAGACCGTTCTGGTGTGCCCATCTTAGGGTTCTAGCAAGAGCAGATTCTAATAGCTCACTGATTGTGGGTAAGAATTTACCCGTTACCATTAGAACCAGGTCATCTGCATATGCTGTCACCCTACATCCGTTAAACTTCAAGGTAAGAAGAAGTTCGTTGAGAACCAGGTTCCAAAGAAGCGGGGATATGACTCCCCCCCCTGCGGAGTGCCTCTCGTTGTTCTTCTTCTTACGTTGCCTGCACAGAGAGTGGAGTTGATCACTCGGCTGCTAAGCATGTTCCTTAGCCAGTGAGTAATCATCGGGTGTGAGCCGATATTAGCAAGAGCAGCCGTAATCGACTCGGTCCTGACGTTGTTGAAAGCTCCCTCGATGTCGAGGAAGGCCGCCAACGCAAACTCCTTCTGATTCAGCGATTCCTCAATGCTCCCTACCACTTCATGTAGTGCGGTGTCAACAGATCTACCCTTAAGGTAGGCGTGCTGCGCACCGCTGAACATTCGTGGTGTGAGCTTGCTTCTCAGGTGGAGATCCAGGAGTCTTTCCATCGTTTTCAGAAGAAACGATGATAGACTGATGGGTCTGTAGTCTTTCGGAGAGTTGTGGTTTATCTTCCCTGCCTTGGGGATGAAGACCACTCTCACCTCTCGCCAGCTTTCTGGGATGTAACCCGTAAGGAGACATCCCTTGAAAATCTTGGTCAGCCATGGCAGTAGATTCAAGATCGATACTTGCAACATGACCGGTCGGATGTCATCGGGTCCTGGTGATAAGGGTGGAATTGATAGCCCAGAATATCTTTTCTTCCGGTGATGATTTCGTCAATCATCGTCGTGTCTATTTCCCCAGGTGCCTCGCTGATTTTGTAGCTCAGTTGACCCGACCTCTGGTTCAGCATCTAGGCAACCTGGAAAATGCGTATTCACCAATTCCAGAGACTCTTGGCTGTTTTTGCGTAAGTTCCGTCCGGATACATAGTAACTCCGGGTTGGATGGATCTTTGGGCGCACACGTCGAAGTCTGGACGCTTCACTAGTGCTGTCAATATCCTCGCAAGGGTTAGCCCACGAGTCCTTCTTGCCTTCCGACACGCCCCTTTGAATTTGAAAAAACCCAGTCGGTAGACGTGGCCGTCTTCTTGCTTGTTGGTCGATTTTGCTTTATTGAAGGCTTCCTCGTTTTCCTTCCTAGTCTGGCCGAGCTCCGATGTCCACCACACTTTGTGGTTGGGCTTTGGGGGTCGACTAACGCCGGCAGGATTTAAGGAAACGCCCTGCTTGGCACGTCAGTTATAGTCTGGGTGCATTCTTCCAGTGCGCTAGGCTGCAACAATTGCGACCGGAGGATCGGGGAGTGTTTGACTGACTGTTCTTGCGAATTTTTTCCAGTTTGTCCGTTTAGGGTTCCTAGGGAGTCAGCCTTTAGTTGACGTCGAACCGTTGTCTGTAGTGGTCCGAAAAGGAGCACTTGGTGGATACATGCCGGTTGTCGACGGTCAGAAAGCCTCTTAGCGCTACGGTTATGTCTATAACCTGAGCTCGATCCTTATTCCGGAAAGTGGGGTGTTCTCCCCTGTTACACAGAATAAGGTTTGTGCTCAAAATGTAGTCAGCAGTGCCTCTCCTCGTTCGTTAATGCCCGTACTACCCCATATGGAGTGTGGGCATTCGCGTCACACCATAGGTACAGCTTCGATGCCCTCTTTCTGCGCGTGCTGAATGAAGGCTCTGATGCTTTCGAAGGGGATCTTTTCGTATGGGAGATAGGCCGAGGCAAGGTGTAGATTTCTTCCGTTCCTCCCCTCGATCGTCACCACCGTGAGGGTCCTTGTCGCTGTAACGAGAAGAGAAAAGCACGTTAAGCTCGGTTTCTTGCCACGATACATGTTCTCGGCTTACCCACGTTTCTGGGGAAGAGAGAGATGGTATCCTGAGCACTCAGTCCACGAACCCTTTCACCTAGGATCCAGGGTTCCTGGACGAGTGCAACATCAACCCTCTCCTCCTCCATGAATCGTAGTAGGTCAACAGAGGAGTACCATGGGTGATGTAGATTAATCTGCACCACTCTTAGATTGTTCTGATGACCTATCATCCTAGCTCAGTAGTATTGCTCGAAGGCAGCCCAGTTAAGCTTCAGCTGGCCTTGCTTCCTCAGGATGAGGCTCTTGGATTCCCGACCAATGCTGATCAGGATCCTTGCCGTTTCCTTTGTCGCGCGCCAGCCCTCTCAGGATGGTCCAGTCGTCGGTTCCGTACTCCTTGTTCTGACCTTTGATCATGTTGAGTATGGTTCGGTCCTCCAGAATTGGAGGTGGGATCCATACCTTCATTACCGAACGTACAGGAACATGGTCCGGTGGTACGACGTCGCCAGTGAGTACTTAGTATCGGGACACTTAGAATCAAGTACTGAGAATCGAGAACTTGGTACCGAGTACTTAATACTGAGTATCAAATACTGGTATCAAGTACTTAATATCGAAAACTTTAGTATCAAATACTTAGAATCCGAGTACTATTATCCATTACTGAGTATCGAGTTTTGAATATGGAGAGTATAATGTAATGTAGGCGGCAATTGGCGTGTTCGAGAGAAAAGTTCTTCGGAGGATTTATGGACCTCTAAACGTTGGCGGCGAATTTCGCATCCGAGTGAATCGCGAACATACTCTATGGGGACACTGACCTAGTCAAGCGCATAAAACAACAGCGGCTGCGCTGGATAGGACATATTACGTGGGGATGATAACGCTCCAGCAAAACGGGTGTACAGTCGGCATACGAACGAGATGGGGGCATTCCCCCGCAGGGTAGACCGAACGGAGATGGCGCGACCAGGTCCATGGAGATATTGCGAAGCTGGGAGTGTCCTCCTGGTGGAATGTCGCTCGGGACAGAGGCGAGTGGCAGCGGCCGAGACCGTAAAACGGTTGTGATGGCCAAGAAGAAGAGAAGAGGATGTAACGTACAACCGCAGGAATGTGAAAGGCGGAGCATATCGTATACAACCTAGTTCCAACATCAAGGCCCCGTGAGTGCTCAAGCCACACTCTCAACTTTTTTTATGCAACAAAACGCGCCAAAAATGTGTTTTTGGAAAAAAAATTCTAAGTCTCGTAAAATTTGTATTTTTCAATATTTTCAAATTACCTAGTTCATCTCGTAGCTACAGTCACACAGATTAAAAAACGTTTTTTTCCATTTTGAAATTTGATCACCCAGTCGGCCGGAATCGTGTTGACCAATGCAGTACCCTTTTTAACATGACTTGCTTCACCGCGCTGTATAGCGGAAAATGTACTTAAACAGTTACTAAATATATGATAACAAATTCAAAGTTCTAAGCTTTAATCAAGTCAACCCCCTTGGAACCAGAACCAAACTTTGATTTTTCTTAAACGTTATTCAATTCAGTCTACGTGGAAACTAATTTGGTTTTAGTACGATAATTAATGTTTCAGCAGGAACTAAAAATGTGAACAAACCACGTCCAACTCAAGTTTATGCAAATTTGTCTTAAATCTCTTGGGAAAACGGACAATTTCCTTGTAGGTTTAGCGCCCGAAAATTAGAAACATTTGCTATTTTCTCTGGCTTAAATGTATATTTGTGATATTAGCTGTTATTATTCTGTCTCCTTAAGATCACCCCAATCGTAGGACATCTAAAAATATGCTAAAAATTATGCTAATTAACTCAGAAACCTATATTTTTCAGGCTCATCAACAAATTCCAGCCAAATCGGACAATGGCGAGCTTCTCTCTCCTCTCTTGGCTCTTAAGATAACATAAACTTTACAACTGCCGACAGTAGCTAGCGAGCGAAAACTGCCGAAGACCTAATCCCCTTTTATTATGAACCGCACGAGAATTACCATAAGGCTCTTAGCGAATGCTTCTGGCTATCAACTCTGCGGATTCGAGTTTTAGGTCGCTTATCTTCTATACCTTTTGGCGGCATAAAACGATATAATAGACTCGGCCTTAACAATTGCTAGAATCCATTATTTTTTATAAATTACAGGGTTTTATACGGGTGCCACCTTGCAGAGGGTATTAAACAAAATTGTCCGGATGTTAACTAGTTTTTATACCCTTGCAGAGGGTATTAACAATTCCGGAGATTTGTAACGCATAGAAGGAATCATTTCCGACCACATAAAACTTATATATTCTTGAATCAGCATGACAAGCTGAGTTGATTTATCCCTGTCCGTCAGTCCGTCTGTTTCTCTGCTATCTGCTCCGTTAGTTTTAAAAACTATCCTCACCAAACTGTGCATGAAGTCTTTTGGTACATATACGCTGCACGTTCGTCGGAACCGGCCGGATCGGATGACTATAGCATATAGCTGTCATAAGAACGATAGGTCGAAAAACTAGTTTAAGTTGGAAAAATTTTTTTGTTTTCAATTAAAACGCCTCCAAACTTCGTCTTTCTTAGTTTACTATCCTTTACATGATTCCACCAAATTTGGTCGAAATCAGACATCTTTATAGTATAGATCCCATAGAAAAGTAATGTCCAAAAAGTTGTCTTAGAAAAACTTTTTTGTTTTCAATGGAAGCTGCAAGGGTATAAAAAACTTTGGCCGAGCCGTTCTGAGTTTCTGAATGAGTTGAAGAAATGAGCGGTAAATGGTCCAAAAACCGCGAAATTTAAAAAACAATACCATTCATCTGATTGAAAGGTTGCAAAGGAAGGTTCTGAGTTGAATTAATGGGCGGAAAATAATCCAAAAATTGAGAAATTTTGTAAACTATCAAATGATCATATTTTTGAAAGCGATTGATTTTGAGATTACAATGCAGGTGTTGGTAAATGAAAGATGCAGATTGAACGGTTCAAAATGGTAGGAGGTGTAAACCAAAGGGTCAAAATAGTAGCAAAATTTACGAAATTTTAACATTTTACATTTGATAGACTTGATAGACGGCAATTGTAGACGGGTAAATAGGATAAAACGGTCTAATTGTCGGGAAATTCGCAAAATTTTCATATGGGTTTAGATTATTATGAAGACGGGTAAATAAAGGTTATGATGGAGCGTGATTTTTAATTGGATTTCCAACCATAAGTGCATAAATGAATGTTTGCCTGTCAGTAAGTCTGTCTCTTAGAGTGAGAGTGTCCATTTTTGTGCAGTTATGCCTCCCAAAAAACGTTCGATTGGTCCGTCTACGTCTCAAGCACAAAAGAAAAGGGCAAAATGAGCTCCTGAAACAAACGAGCAACGAGATGCAAGATTGAAAACTGACCGAAAAATACATGCGAGCGCCCGTTCATCGGAATCGAACGAGCAACAAGAAGCAAGAATGGAAACCGACCGAGAACTTCATATCAGAGACCGTGCATCGGAAAGCAACGAGCAACAAGAAGCGAGAATGGAAACCGACCGAGATCTTCATATGAAAGCCCGTGCATCAAAGCCGAACGAGCAAAGAGAACCGAGAATGGAAGCCGACCGAAAACTTCATATGAGACCCCGTGCATCGGAATCGAACGAGGAAAGAGAAGCGAGAATGAAAACCGTCCGAGAACTGCATGAGAGCCCGTGCATCGGAATCGAACGAGTCAATTAAAGAAAAAATAAACAATTGCAAAATGCACTAAAAGCAATTATTTTTGTTGGTTTATTTTTTATAATAGGGGAAGGCAGAACAACGTCTGCCGGGTCAGCTAGTTAAATATATTAAAAAAAAACAATATTTGGAAGCCTGCTTTGATAATGTGTCGGAAAATATGTCGCTCAAATTCTGAATATGCAGAATATGTCGAATATGCCAAAATAACTTGATCCCATCTCAATATTTTTTTATGAAACAAATTTCTGTGCAATCAGATCTAATTTTGGTCAACCGGTTTAAAATATGTTTTTGCATTAAATCGATTTAATTGTTTTATGGAATTCCGATTCGAAAGTCTGTGAAAATTAACATACAGTGGTGCTCATAGACTTAAGCCCCAAGACTTCAACCAAGAATTTAAACGAAAATTAAGAAAAGTTTTTATTTCACAGCTCCAAATATTTGTGTCACATTAGTTCTATATATCAGTGTTCTAATAGAAGAATAGCCAAGTTATAAAAATATATATTCAACGAAAAACTTAAAAAATCTGAGACCATCTCCAAAATGTCCTGCTCACGTATGTACTTAAGCCACCTGGAAAAAAATGGTTGAAAAAGTTAAAATTTGCCCAATATTCCTTATACTTTTAATAAATTTACTTTAATATTGAGTGGGATGACCTTTCTGCTTAAGAACAGCGGAGCAACGCTTTGGCATTGAATCCACAAGACGTGCGCACTGTTGAGGGGTGATTTTCTTTCACTCTTCCTGCAAAATTCGCCACAAATCGTTTTTATTTGCTGGTTTTTTTTTTGGCCAACGACTTGTTTAAGAATTCCCCACAAATTCTCTATAAGGTTATCGGGGCTCTGCGTGGCCATTGCAAAACATTGATTGCATCTTGGTTAAGCCACGACTTGACTATCTTGCTGGTGTGTTTCGGGTCGTTGTCCTGTTGAAATATCCAGGCAAGTGGCAAATTATCGGCATATTCTCCAGATAAATTGTTAATAAGGATGTCCCTGTACATTTCGCCGTTCATAATGCCTTCTATCTTCACTAGGGGACCTACGCCCGATGCGGTGAAACAGCCCCAGACCATAATCGAAGCGCCACCATGTTTAACGGTCTTCTTCGTGTATTTGGGGTCCAATTGTTTGTTGGGAGGACGTCGTACATATGGTTTATCATCACTCCCAAAGACCTTAAACTTGGATTTGTCGCTCCAAACAATCATGTTCCAAAAATTGGGACCTTTTTGAATATGCTCTGTGGCGAATTGAAGGCGCTTTTTAACATTTTTAATGGACAGCAATGGTTTTTTTTGGGCAATGCGTCCATATAACCCGCATTCATTTAGCCGTCTTCTTATGGTCTGAGCTGACACATTCACGCCATAATCTGCCACCATTTGAACTCTGATTTGCGTCGAAGTCAAGAACGGATCGGCTTTACTGATTTTGGCAATCCGTCTATCGTCGTTTAAAGTGGTTTTTCTGGGCTTTTCACGGGGAATATTTTCCCAGGTTCCATGTTTCTTATAAATTGCAATGGCATTTCTGACTTTGCCACGCGAAAAATGCAAAGTCTTACAAATTTGTTGAATACTTGTGTGGTTTTTTCGTAATATTCCCATATTAGCTTTCTTTCGGCCGGATTTGTATTTTTATTTTTAGCCATAGCGGTCAAATTGTTTTGGGAAACTTGTTGTAGTATCAATTTAAAAAAATTAGCTCTAGGTGGCTTAAGTATATGAGGAGCAAAGCTATGACCTTTATTTTAAGGAACCCCCGAATTACAATTAAATTTGCAAAAAAGTTATTAAGAAAACAGTTTATGGTAGTTTTGGTTGCGTCTATGTAAACCTTTGTTTTGATTTTTTTTCCTATTTGATCTTTACTTTAGAAATTTTAGGATTTGGTGGTTTGCACGAAATCTAGTACAAAACCGGGCTTAAATCACAAAACTATATTGTGAATGGAATTGATTTACTTTAGAAATGCATCACTAAATCGAGCCGAAGTAGTGGGTCAGTTAGCTCCAAAAACCATCTGATGAGTTTAACCGACGGTTCAAAAACTGTATGAACCACTGAACCGAACCAGTCTTTATTGGGATTCTCTAGTTTTTCTCTGTTTAGAATTGGGAATTGCAGCTTAAATCAAGTACTTATCTTTTTACTTTTAAATTTCGCTACTTTTTATGCAAGAAGTTATCAGTTAAGTTCGAAATAACTCAAGTTGTGAATTTTATACAAAGAAATTTTTGATAGACTTTTTAATTTTACTGAAAGAATTTAGTTTTTTAGCAGAATCGAAAATTTTTCTAAAAAAACAAACAAATTTCTGCGCTTAATCAAGAACTGCTTTGCTTTATTTAAAGAATGAATTCCGGTTTTCCTAATTTTGCTGCTAGAAATGAACCAAAATTTAAGTTTTCTTCACACTTTACAAATTTTTTCAAAAATTCAAATTTTTCTTGTCATCTCCACTCAATTTAACCCCAACTAACTGTGGTCAAAGACTGTAAACCAAACCACACACAAATGGGCATTCAAGGGTTAAACCCAATAACCAAAATTGAAGTTTTGTCTGCTCCATTGGCACTTGAATTGGCTGCGGCTCATTAACACGATGCAGCTGTAGAGTGGGGGGGGGGGCTCTCTCTCGCGCTCTCCGCCCTCTATGCAGAGCAACACATTGCCAGGCACTTAACAATGTCAAGCGATTGCACTGCCCTCCCCCGCTCCCCGCCTCCTGCTGCCAACATACCGCGCTCAGTTTAGCCACAGGCCATTAAAATGTCAGGCACTTGGCGCGCTAAAAACTAAAACCAATTTCCATTTTACTCTCGCAATGCACAAACTGCAGCTACAAAAAATGTATTTGGGGGATATAAATGGCAAATTGTTCACCCAAAACAACAACAGCAATTCGTTTTTTTTTTACCTTTTTGTTTTTGCCAAAGAAGTTTTGCTATTTTCCAAATTTATGTACCAATTTCTGTTTTCCCTTGATTTTTCTGGGAGCACTTTTAGAGCACTTGGATTATATGAATTTGCTTTTGATTTGAGAATATTTCTTTTTTCGGCGTTGCACTTCACTTTTAATTGGCTCTTTCGCTTTTCTCAAAACAAAAAAATTTATATCGAAGACACTCAAAAAAAAAAATGGAATATAGAGACGCCTGCCTTGGCGTGGGAGTTATACACACACGCAAAAAAAAAAACAACAACTGCGGGAGATGTGTAAATAAATAACAACAAAAAAAGGCAATTGCAAGAAGTAGAACCGGTTGTTTTACAATTCCTCCTTTACACAAACAACACACAGGCACACTCGCAGCAGGCACGCACGCACACAGGCGCAGTCACGCGGCGAGAGAAAGGCAACGGCAACGGCAACGACGACAACGACGAACGGCGACCAAACGAGACAGATTTTTGTCCGACGCGACGTGTTCTCTGTTCGAAAGCACAATAAGAAATGAATGCGCACGCCAGCCATGTTCCACACCGAGGTTGGCTTGTGGATGGTGTTTGAAGCGAACATGACCGCAACTTCGGGATTGTGTTGGATGCTGATTTGGTGTTGCTGTTTTGTGTTATTTGCAGTTGTTGTTGTGTTGTGAACCGGTTCAGCAGGATGCAGAAACGAGCGACTGACTGGAAGTGGCAAGCAAAACAAAAGATGAAACTGCTGGAAAGGAGTTTGAAAAAAGAGTTCTTTATTTCTCCTTTTTTTTCACTTTAATTTGGTAAAGTAACCTGACCACAATTTTTCTTCACGAAAATGGCAAACCGGTTGGCCAAGGAATGCACAACAAAAGCAACAACAACAACAACAGCAGCAGCATGAAAAATCAAAGAGTTGGCCAGTTTTGGGAAGCTGCTGCCGCTGGCCTGTGTGGTATGAGAGAGTCAGTTGTGTCGGTGGGCCGGGGGTGGGGTGGCTGGAAAATGACATAAATCTGCGTGGCAAACAAAAGACTCAAGCAACGAACATGCAAGCAGCGTGTTGCAACAAACAAAAGGTCTCTGCAACTGGATTACTGTTACACCAACATAATCACCCGAGTGCGAGGGAGACGGAGGCGGAGGGGGGGCAAAGAAAGAGAAAAGGTGTTGGGCCCACGAGTTGGGGTCAAATGTTTAACAAAAAATGGACCAAAATATTATTATTACGACTATTTTATTACGTACTCGGCAGTTTTCGAGATTTTTTTTCTTAATTATACAAACAATTTTACTTGGAATTCAAAATATTCTTTAAGAGTTAAAGATCTTTTCTTTGCGTTTTCCGTTAACATTAACATTTACCACTTAACATTTATCATTTAACATTTAACCTTTAACCAGGGTTTGCATCCCTCGGATATAAGGACTGCACATTAGGACAGAATGGACAAGAAGTTGTAATCCAGGAGCATTAAGTGGCTTAAACAGTGGCCAATTAACCCCCGAGGTCGGAAATGTACAGTTTTGAAGTTTCCATGAACAGTTCCTCAATCAGGAGGCTAATTTTTGACTATTCTTAGCAGATGCGTGCTACGTTGTGGCTATGTTTCTGGTTCCTATTAACTTTTTGATGTGAAACATCTTTAATTTCGGTACGAAGGATTCTAGTAGGGGGTAAAATTTGGTTTCAGCGTCACGCGTGACGCGTCACGATGGGCAAAGGGAGGGGAGGGCGAGCGATGTGAATTGGCTGGCCAGGCACACCCACCCAGCCAGCCGCACACCCAACCGCGCACACACACAGCACACGCAAAAGCAAACACAAAAACAAAGACAAATGCAAACACATAAACAAACACAAGAACAAAGACAAAAACAAACACAATAGCAAGTACAAAAACAAAGACAAAAACAAAGACTAAGTCAAAAACAAACACTCAGAATACTGAGTATCTAAAATTTAAATTCTTACCCCTTCCCCCCCTCCCCCGTGTTTTTTGGATTTTTTTTAAAAAAATTCTCATTTGAAAACGCAAAAAGATATTTGAATTTTGTTTTTTTGTTGAATTAGTAATGAATGAAAGAAAATAAAAAAATTTTTTTCGCCGCGATAAGCCATAGATGCCATAGATGATGGCACCGTCAAAGTTGGCCCTCAAAAAAAAAGGCATGGTGCTGGCGGCCACGATTCCGGCCCTCAGGAGTGTCTGAAAAAAAAAAATAATAGGGTTATGATCAGCATAGATGTAATTCTGGCCCGTAGTAAAATAAAAATTTTGCGATTTTTTTTGACAAAATGGCGGCCACTTGAAATTGACAAATCGAATTTGGACCCATTTTTTTGTAGTTTAGTGTAAAAAAAATAGTAAAAAAAATCGCAAAATTTTTATTTTACTACGGGCCAGAATGGTGACAATTCTACGTCGATTAAACTTTGTTTCATCCAAATCGGTTCAGTAGAACTGGCGGAATCGTGGCCGCCAGCTCGAAAATCGTGGTTTCGAGATAAACGCGCTTAAAGTTTTCAGTTGCTAGGCAAATCGGGTCACTTTGGGTCATTGAAAGGGCTATATCTTCTAAAGTATTTCGAATTTCAAAAACCTTTTTTAGGGTTATATTCTTAAATGTCCAAGCTATAAAAAAATGCAAAAAAAAAAAAGTCGAAAAAAATTTTTTGCTGAAAGAGAATAGGGCCTTAAACCCGAGTATTAAGAAGGCGAATACTTAGTCTCTAATACTTAGTATCGAATACATAGAATCAAGCACGGAGTATAGAGTACTTGGTATCGAGTACTAGGAACCGAATTATATGTATCGAGTACTTAGTATCGAGAATCGGGTACTTAGTATGGAGTGCTTGGCATTGAGTAATAAGAATCGAGTACTTAGAATCGAATACTGAGTATCAAATACTGAATATCGAGTACTTAATATCGAGTACTTAATATCGAATACTTAGAATCGAGTTCTGAGTATCGAGAACTTGGTATCGAGTACTTAATACTGAGTATCCTGTACTTAGAATCGAGAGCTTAGTATCAAATACTTAGAATCGTGTACTATTATCGATTACTGAGTATCGAGTTTTGAATATTAAATGTGAAAGAATGTGGAAGGTGGATCATATTGTATACAACATGTTTCATGAGTGTTAGCCTCGATCTTGCCTCGGAACATCTAATGAAAAGTTTCTTCTTTGAATAAACTTTACACCCGGTCACCCCTCTCTGCTGTTGGCGCCAGCTTTGTAGTAGTTAGCCATGCAAAAGCTTCTCAAACAGCCATTCGGATTCGGCGTTAAACTGTAGGTCCCTTTCTCTTGTGCGAAATCTAAAAGCGCACAAGCCACGAGATTGAGAGAGGATCGGCTTTGGCCCTTTGGGGCTGTGTCAAACCATTTTACATTCTACATATATTTAAGTACATTCACAGAAAATTTCAAATCAATCCGCCAATTATTTTCGAAGATATACACACATTTGTAAAAACGCTTTACGTAAATTTATGTTGCTGTCCTAGTTGTTTATGTCCTAGTTTGGGCTATAGCGGCATTCTTACCAATCAAGAATCTTGTTCCCATTCGTTTTCCGCATGACTAGAAAGGTTGAAATCGTGTCAAGATGAAGGCACCCTCTTGACTAGAAGAACCCCTTAAATTTTCTTACTTTTGGCATTTAACATTTTCTGTACTTTATCTATGCAGGGTATTCCCAGTTCCACCATATTCAAATTGTAGTTCCTCGTCTCAAAAATGATTTTCAATGACTTTTCCAGACGCCAGTAACCGGCTCGCTCGCCCGCACTTATCCAACTGCAGCTGCTTTGCTTTGGTTGTAATTGCCATTGTTGTTGTTAAATTTGATGTTGTTGTTGTTGTTGTTGCTGTAGCTGTGGCATTTTTCAAATTTGCGCATTTGTCTGCGCTTTGCATAATTTTCGTTTTATTTATTTTGTGGTTTTTTCTTTGTTTTTGGGTCATATTTTTTGTTTTTTTCTTGGTGCGCAGCAAATTTTTGCTGGTCGAGTGTTTTGTTTGGCAATTTCTAAGTAGCGGCCACAACAATCATCGCCAAAGAACTAAACAAAACAATAAAGATCAGAGTTCGACCTCCAAATGGCGGAGCAATAAAACTGGTGACTGGCCAGCAAATAGTCAGGAATTCAAATGGAGTTTTCCAACTAATTTACAGCAAGTGGAAAGTCAAATGAAAACATTAACATTAAAACGAAATCACTTTCTGAATAGCAACGAAGAAAGCAGACTTGAAATAGTTGAAGAAATCAAAGCGGTTCGGTTCGGTTCAGTTCACTGACGAATTGTAAGCCGTAAAAGCTTCTTTCCCAAAATGTTCCAGATTTTAAGGATTACCTAGACCAAATATAGTTGGTTCAAACAAAAACCAGGGTTTTAATCAGGGATGCAAACCTGTTCTGTTATTCCAGCTGATAAGCCGAACCGGCGTCCCTTTGAAAACGCTGAACCGAATCGGAAACCAATAAACAAAACGGTTCGGTTCGGTTCACTGACGAGTTTGCCCAACGACCTCCTAACACGCCTGTCATCAGATTAAATTCCTTCTTTGAAAGTTGCTAATGGATTCTGCCGTGTAAAATTTTCGACTTTTTTTGCATATTTTTGTAGTTTGGATATTCAAAAATATCCCCTACGAAAACGATTTTCAAAATTTCGAAATAGTTTAGAAGATAAGTCCTTTAAGACCCGAAGTGACCGATTGCCTAGCAACTGCAAACTTTAAACGCGTTTATCTCGAAACCACGTTTTTTCAAACTGGTGGCCACGATTCAGAGGAAACCAGGGACCGATTTTGCCGAAGGGCTTATACGACGAGAATTGTCGTCGCCATCGTTCGGCCCTCCAACTTTTGATCCTATTTTTAAGTGTACTTTTTTACACTACACTACAAAAAAAAGGCCAAAAAAATTTTTTGTTTTCAAATGTCCATTTTGTCAAAAAATTTTCAATTTTTTGGAGGGCCGAACGATAGCCACATTAGTTCTAAACATAACCGCATTTTTCTTTTTTTCCAGATCATCCAGTGCTGCAACCAGGCACAGTAGGCATTTTTATTCATCATTTTTCGGAGGCCGATAACTTCTGAACGGCCCTCATATTGACAAAAAAAAATTTTGTATTTTCCTTTCATTCATTAACTATTTAAAAAAAAAACAAATAAAAAATCTCTTATACTTTTTTTCTGTAATTTTTTTAAAAACCATCTACTTTTGCTCATCGCAAAGTTTTCCCCCCTTAATACCTCTTGAAAACAGAACTAGTACTTCATAGTGTGTTCGAACCCAACGGACCGAACTTCATGTTACACAATATTACGGGACAATAAATTAAGGGTGATCCTTGAACATAAATAAGTTCTTGATATCATTTTTGATTTGCCGCAACTTCAATATTCCGAATGTACAAGCCCTAACCACATTTAATTCGTACACCATGCATTTTCTGTCTAGTGCTTCTTTCAGAAGTAAATTGTTTTAGCATAATGGTAGCTGTACCAACATGATTATATTTTTCTAAAAGGTTGGTTGATTATCTTTTATTTAATATATAATTAGTAACAAAAAAATGGGGAAGTAATACTTAAACTTAAATTTTATGAAAACACTTCATTGACGACTGAATTTATGCCGACCATTTTTAATACGTACAGCAGCTTATTTTCCTTTTTAAAACTGAGTAACGTCTCCCTTATTTTTTTTTTACTGCTTGAATTCGATTTTTTATTGAATTTTCCAAGCTTTGACACTCCTCAGTAATCGACTTTCAAATTTCCTCAATTTTGGACTTTAAATCGCTTACAGTGCGCTGTGGCTCATTTCTGGGCTTTCTTTTTGTTAATGCCCAGAGACTTTCTATTGGTCTCAGGTCAGGGCTTGATGATGGCCAATCGAGAACGTCAATTTGATTTTGTTGAAGCCAAGTCTTGGTCTTTTTAGCGGTATGTGGTGTTGCACCGTCCTCGCTGAAAGATATACGAGGTGTGTTCAAAAAGTATCGCGAATTTTGAATTTTCGCGGGTTACGTATATTCGAATTTCGATTTTTTTGTGGCGTTATGTTGGTACTAATGTTTCTCACTTATGCCGACAAGCTCGGCCATTTTGAATGTTCACTTAATTGTTGACAGCTGCTTTGCTTGCACGTGTTTTGGATCGTCTTCGATTTTTACCTATTCAAAAAAATGGATCAAAGAACCTGTATCAAATTTTGTGTGAAAAACGAAATTAAGTGCGCGGATGCATTCCGAATGTTGACTGTGGCATACGGAGAAGCTACCTTGGACCGAAGCAACGTTTATCGGTGGTACAAAATGTTCTCAGAAGGCCGAGAAGATGTGAACGACGAAGAGCGTGCCGGACGCCCGAGCACTTCAACAACAGACGAAAAAAATTAATGAAGTGGAGAAAATGGTATTGGCCAATCGTCGAATCACCGTTAGAGAAGTTGCTGAGGACCTAAACATATCGATTGGCTCGTGCCATTCGATTTTTATCAATGATTTGGGCATGAGACGGGTCGCCGCGAAATTCGTACCAAAATTGCTCAATTGCGACCAAAAACAGCATCGCATGAACATTGCTAATGAGATGTTAAACTCTGTCCGCGACGACCCAAATTTGCTCCAGAGGGTCATAACTGGTGACGAATCGTGGGTTTATGGTTATGACGTGGAAACCAAAGCTCAATCATCTCAATGGAAGCTGCCGCACGAACCAAGACCGAAAAAAGCGCGCCAAGTTCGGTCGAATGTGAAAGTTTTGCTGACAGTTTTCTTCGATTGCAGGGGCGTGGTGCAACATGAGTTCTTGCCACAGGGAAGAACGGTCAATAAGGAATATTACCTGCAAGTTATGCGCAATTTGCGCGAAGCAATCCGCCAGAAACGCCCGGATTTGTGGAAGAACAAAAATTGGATTTGCACCACGATAACGCCACTGCTCACACATCGTTGCTTGTGCGCGACTTTTTGGCCAAAAACAACACACTAATGATGCCGCAGCCACCGTATTCCCCAGATCTGGCCCCCTGTGACTTTTTCTTGTTCCCTAAACTGAAGAGGCCCATGAAAGGACGACGTTACGCTACGCTTGACGAGATAAAGACGGCATCGAAGGAGGAGCTGAACAAGATAAAAAAAAGATTTTTTGAAGTGCTTCGAAGATTGGAAAAACCGTTGGCACAAGTGTATAATATCTCATGGGGATTACTTTGAAGGGGACAAAATAGATATTCATGAATAAATAAATAATTTTTGAAAAAACACAAAATTCGCGATACTTTTTGAACACACTTCGTACGATATAGATGTCCGATTCGAACAAAATTGTTAGAATCTTGGGAAAGCATAGCAATCTAAGAAATACGAAGTTTGGAAGCGTTTCGATTGAAAACAAAAAAGTTTTTCCCACTAAAACTAGTTTTTCGACCGATCGATCCTATGACAGCTATATGCTGTAGTCATCCGATCCAGCCGGTTCCTATAAATGTCCAGCGTATTTGTACTAAAAGACTTAGTGCAAAGATTGGTGAAGATAGCTTTAAGACTAACTCTGTGGCAGCTTTATTCATTTTGAGATTCTTCAAGTTTCAAAATCAGTTCCATAAGTTGTTGGATCTTTTGACAGCGTATTTCCAGTTCCATTTTCTGTACTTCCAGTTTGTCCTGGAGCTGGATTAAGTTTTCCTTGCTAATGCGGTTTTCCTCTTTGGCCAATTCTATGGCCAATTCTAATTTGAAAGACAATGTGTCTGGCTCGACTTTGATCAGGTCTACGATATATCTCTGATACCAAAAACCAAGATTATTCCATTCACCTTGTATACGAAGAAGAACTAACTCCTCATTGAGGCGAGGCCACACAAACATAGCCACGTACACTAAAGAGAAGAAACGTTACACTTTTAA
Organism: Lordiphosa collinella; assembly: GCA_018904265.1. Lineage (NCBI taxonomy): Eukaryota > Metazoa > Arthropoda > Insecta > Diptera > Drosophilidae > Lordiphosa > Lordiphosa collinella. The sequence goes on along the minus strand of JAEIFV010001284.1, from coordinate 50,037 downwards.
GCTCCCCGAAAGAAGTTTCGACTCTACTTACAGCCAGTGAACACTTTGATCATATCTACATAATCGGCCACTATTGCCCACAACTGCATCATCAAGAACCAGATCAGCAAACCAGCAGCAATGTTGGTATCTAACAAAATATTCTGCAGTGTGGCCAACAAGAAATTGATGCAGTTCACCAGATGAAGTGCGATAGTGCAGGCGCGCTCCGGCGACACCGTTAAGTCCAATTGCAGGAAAGCCTCGAACGGACGGAATCGATGAAACTGCCGCATGCTATAGCTCCTTGAGAGTGTATTTCTCGGAACGAGCCGTTCTTCATTTTTTCCCTGCTCCTTAGGCATTTCCAGTTGAGCGTTCTCCAGCTTCGAGTCCATTTTTACTGCTTTTTACAATTTCCCAAAAAAATACTATGAAAATGCAAAAATAACGAATTGAAATGTTTTGCCGATTTGTTTAACTAAAATATATATTCAAATATATACAAATAGTTGCTCTTTACTGTTTGGATAGGCGAAAAGTTATGAGCTATAGAACATTTCCATTCGCTTCGTTACTTCAGAGAACAAAGTCTCAGATAGGCTGATGCTAAAAATTTCTTTTAACAATAAATTTTTTATTAGAACTATACAAGGTGCTCGGATGTCTTAGAGTCTTAAGGGGGTCTTCTCATTGAGCAACTTTTTTTTTCGACTTTTTTTTTTGCATTTATTTATAGCTTGGATATTCAAAAATATCCCCCCAAAAGGATTTTCGAAAACTCGAATTAGTTTAGGAGATATAGTCCTTTTAGTGACCCAATGTGACCTAAATTCCCAAGCAACTGCAAACTTAAGGGGGTCTTCTCATTGAGCAACTTTTTTTTTAAACCCTCGTATTTTGACCTATGCGTTAAGTTTTCTCCGGTTCTACCGGACCGATTTTGATGAAACAAAGTGAATTCGACGGAGAATTGTCAGCTCTTTAAAACTGCATTTAAACATTTTTGATTTTTTTTTTTTTTCCAAAAAAATTACTTCAAACTTTAAACGCGTTTATCTCGAAACCACGTTTTTCGAACTGGCGGCCATGATATCTCCAGTTCAACTGAACCGATTTTCATGAAACAAAGTGGAATCGACGCAGAATTGTCACCATTCTCGGCTGAACCTCGACCATAATTTTAAAAAATTTTTTACTATTTTTTTTTACACTAAACTACAAAAAAAAAGCCCGAAATTGAAATTTTTTTTTGGAATGGCCGCCATTTTGTCAAAAAAAATCACAAAATTAAGTTTGAGGTTCAGCCGAGAATTACATCTATACTGATTATAACCCCGTTTTTTTTTTTCATTTCGGACGCTCCGGAGACCCGGAATCGTGGCCGCCGTGACGACACCTTTTTTTCACCACCAACTTTGAAGTCTCATTACTTTTTGAACAGCCCTCGTATCGAGGCAAAAAAATTTTTTTATTTACTTTGAACCTTTTGTAATACAATAAATAAAAAAAGTTTTCAATTATTCTTTGCGTTTTCAAATAAGAATTTTTTTAAAAAGGGTCCAAAAAACGGGTTTTGAATGAGAAGACCCCCTTAACAGCCTATTTAAAGGCCAAATCGGTGCCTATCACAGCTGCAACGAAAGCAATCTTGGATGCACCATTGTCGATCATCAATAATAATATTGTAGTACGTGAAGGCGAAAAAGATGATGTTGGTTTGAATTTTAAATATTTATTTATTGTTAATAAAATGTGCAAATAACAGGTCTTACCTCCTACGCCTTACAAAGTAAGTAGATCTGCTGTAGTAGGAAAGTCAGATAGCCGAAGGTTGATGATGACGTCAACCGAAACGGAAACGATTGAAACCCCTGAGATTCCCGATGATTCCATTGCAAAAGGAAACCAAAGGCTCAGGTGTTTGCAGGCCTTCTCAAGTGAAAAGTAAGCATGAAAGTTGTACTTCTTTCATGATGAAAAGTCCGACTGGGAAATGCAACAATTTGGTATTTTGGGGGAAAATGCAACCCTGTCGCTGTCATTGACTTGTTAAGTCTGCAAGCTTAAGTTTTCGGTTAGATTGGCCAATTCTTTTCCATCCAAACCTCTATCCGTACGGTTGTGAAAAATTGTTGTTCTGCTCTCACCGTGTTAAGCCACGTGCATTGTGCAATTCTAAGCCGCAGAATACTTGGCATCATCTAAAACGCTCGGCAGATCAGCCGTCCTTAAGCAGTGAAAAACAAGAAAGAAAGTCGGCCAGGCACGACGATAACATACTCTGTACCTGTGAAGTACTGCCCATCACCGTTGTGACCGGTGCTGCCCATAATTGTGTGGTTTCCTTATAACTCGACAACTGTTCATCCGATCTTTACCATTCCATTCCTTTGGCGGATCGATAAAGAATCCCATTAACTAAATATGTCCAAAAGGTTCGAACCTTCTATCTATAAAACTGTGGGAGATATGAAGTTTTTTCCAATTTGCGGGGGCGGGAGGGGGCGCGGTGGAAAAATTGAAAATAAACTTGATCTGCCTGCAAGTATAATAAGCATAAGTCCCATACATGTCAAACCTCTATCTCTTACCATATCTGAGATCTGTTTGTTCATACGGACAGACGGACAAACAGGATGGACAAACGGACATGGCTAGAACGACTCGGCTGTGGATGCTGCTCAAGAATATATATACTTTAAAGTATTTTGTCGTGGCCCCTGTGGGCATCATTGTCTCGCAAGCCCTAAAGTCTAGCCGCAAGTGTTGTATGCCAATTCACCTGACACAAGGAGCGTGAGGTTATGTGAAACCGATCAGAAGTCTAAGTAGCTAACGAAGTCGGAGAGCTACTCCTTACCCATGTGCTAATAGGCGTGGCCAAGCAAAGTCGCCATACACCTAGCCGCGTGAGATTACATGAGGGCGACCAGGACTCTTAGTTGCTATTGAAGACGGAGGGCCACCCCATGCACATCGGATGATCGAGGCAACAATCTAAGCTGAATGACCTTGTCGTTAGTACGGCACAGTCGTGATCCGTTGATAATTCTGCCATAGAGCAGTTCCATACGAGTATACAGGGTGGCTGATGAATATTGCTACATTAAGAAAGTCAAATAACTTTTTTTGCAGTGTATGGAATTCATTTTTCTTTTATTCATGTTAAAGCTCATTCAATTTTATTAAATATAGTTTAATTAGATCTAAAAATAATTGAATTTATGCCCCCTTGCTCGTAGATGCATTTGCGGCATCTTATCAAAAAGTTGTTCATTACTGCTTGGAGAGTTGACACAGGAATAGCCGCAATTATTGCTCGAATGGATTGCTTTTGTTCATTCAAATATGTCGGTTTTGTTTTGCAGAGTTTCTGTTTGCTATAACCCCACAAGAAAAAGACAGGTGCAATAAGGTCGGGCAACCTAGGGGGCCAACGGAATGTGGAGTTTCTGGATATCAGCTTATTGGGAAATTTTCGTCGCAATTTTGTCATAACAGGCGGGGGGCTATGTGAGGAGTTGCACCATCTTGCTGAAACCACACAGACTTGAAAGGAATTCTCTTTTGGCGTAGTTCTGGATAGAAAAACTCTCTCAGCATGCTCAAGTAACGGTCTCCAGTAACAGTAACGGTGTGACCGTTTTCTTCGAAGAAGAAGGGCCCGACAATGCAGCGTGAAGAAACTGCACACCATACTGTGACATGAAGTGGATGCAATTCTGTCTTATGGAGTATCTGTGGGCTGGAAGCACTCCATATTCGACAATTTTGTTTGTTTATGTTGTCGAAATGAGCCTCGTCAAACATAAAAAGACAGTTCAGCATGTTTTCGTCCTCTTCCACCATTTGAAGCATCTTCAGGAAAAATTCCAAGCGATTCGGCAAGTCTGCTGCGTTCAGTTTGCCCTTTGGATTTTCATGTGGGAATAATTTCAAATCATAGTGCATAATTGACCGCAATGACTGTCTACTTATACCCATTTGAGCAGATAAGTTCCTTGTCGAAACTCTTGGATTGTTTTGTATGGCTGCAGCTACTGCAGCGATTGTTTCCTCCGTTCGAAATGTAGGGTTTCAATGGTAAGGTCTTCTTTCGACTGTTTCACGCTCGGCAAAATTGTTAACAAGTCTCATTATGGTCCATCTGGTCGGAGGATCGCCGCCAAACGAGCGTCTATACTCTCTTTGAACCGAAACTACGGACTCCAGTTATCCATTTTCCATTATCCATTTTCCATAAATTTAAAGATCAATCTACAAAACTAAACAAAAAATAGGGGAAGTTAACTTCGGCTCGGCCAAAGTTTTGTATACCCTTGCAGCTTCCATTGAAAACTAAAAAGTTTTTCTAACTAAGACTACTTTTTTGACCTTAATTTTCTTTGGGATCTATGCTATATAGATGTCTGATTTCGACCAAACTTGGAAATTATGGATAAGCATAATACACTGTTAATATGTGGTCGGAGATGCTTCTTTCAATGCGTTACAAACATCCGCACAATTTTATAATACCCTTTGCAAGGGTATAAAAAGTGTTTATCCTAAAAGATTTTACGGAAATTTTCCGAGATCGGAAAAGTACGAGTCCAACTATTTCGCTTATTTGGCATACAAACCGAGTTTCAAGTCAATTGAATAAATTTTACCTGTAAAAACTTTTCCGGGCATTTTCATACATTTTGGGATCGAAATTGAAAAGAGCTTAGAAAAGCCAAAAGTACCAAAATTTCGACTATCTCAGCTCAACTTTGTGGAATCATTTGAAGCCAAAGATTGTCCACTGATCGCATGTTCCCCCTCTTGCATATTTTACCTACTTCTTAGCATACAAAAAAAAAAAAAAAAAATACTACTCGGCGGCTTTAAACAAATCGAAAAGTGGCGGCGGCGCTTGACTCGCTAATGGGCCTGTGTGTCGAATCGATAGGTCGCCGTAGCGGGAGCGGGGGCGGGGGCGGGCCGACAAAAAAGGGCGTTGCTGGTTTTCTTTTGGTTGTTAAACAAATATTACTCATAAGTTGGCCGGGCCCGATCATGTCGAACAGCATTGCTAACACCCAAAGAACGTGACGACGCACAGCCTGCAAAATGCTGGAGTTGTCGCTGACTAACTGGCTGACTGACTGGCTCACTGACTGACTGACTGATTGCCGGGGCACGATAATGAAATAACTTTTTGTCCCCGTCCTCACACACCCCTGCATTTCGAAATGAATATAGTCGTCGGCGTCGGCGTCGGCCGGTAGGTACGGCCAGGCAACTAAGTATCAAAGAAACGTGCAGCAACGCGAGGTATGTGTGTCGCCGCTGTCGCCTGCTCTTCTGCCGGGAATGCCAGCCACGCAGAAAAAAAGCGCAAGCAGCAGCAGCAGAAGAGGCAGAAAAAGAAGTATCATAATCATATTATTTATGATTGCATTTGTTTTGCAGCCGAAGGAGCCGACGTACTCGTAATTGCCGTTTTGTGGAATCTTTTGTGTGCCACTTCAACTTCAGCATCAACAGCAGCAGCAGCAGCAGCAGCTCCAACTTCGACTGGCCACAAAAGAGCCATGAAGCATGTGTTTTTGCCATTTTCAAGGGCGTTCCGTTGCCGGAGACGTCGACGACGACTACGACGGCTATGAATCATTTGTCATGGAAGAGAATTTCCTTACCCATTCACTGTAGATAAATTAATACTTACTCAAAGTCGTTTAACAAGTGCTCCAAATTGCTTTGTGAGTTGTTTTTTTTTTTGGTGAATGGACCCCAACGAGAAAAACAGCCGCTGGAAAATATGAAATTCGAATTTGTTTGAGTGCGAGGTGCGAAGCAAGATTTCGGCTTCCCGTCTGACTGATGGATGGATGATGGTCTTAGACTTTCCCACCTTGAGGAGCTGCCGTAGCTGGGGCATTGAGGCCAAGATCATTGCGGACACGATACCGATCACCGAGCCCGAGTGAATGAACCAATCGCCTGACATTAATTGAAGTGGTACTAGTAGCAGCTTAAGTTCTTTCAGCTGGTGCCATTCTCTTCATGATTGAGAGAATGGCTAGCCTGGAGCAACATTTTGGCTATGCTTCATTAACTAAAAGTATGCTACAGTTTATAAGTTGCCTTTAAGGATTTTTGAGTCAGCAGAGAGTAGTTTTGTCAGTGGGTTGAGTACATTTAAACAGCAAAGTTGTCAGCGGCCGTGTAATCGTCAAGCTTTTGAAAGCTCTCTGTTTGATTGCAGTATATTTATACGTACCCTAAAGCTTAAAAAATTAATTTAATCTCGACCTTCGTATTGAAATGTCAAGCACGATTCGAACTTGATACAGTCCTAAAACTTGTGTATCAATCCAAAAATGCACATTTCAAGTTCGAATCCTACTTGAAAAACAACTAGTCCTGCATTAAGATTATAGTAAGGCCACGAGCACACATGTAACTGAAAGATGAACTGAGCCGCTGAGCCGAAAGCTTTGCTGAGACGAGAGTTTGAGTCAGTACACCGATAATTTTGAAAGTGCGCTGAGCTTTTCGCTGAATCATTTTCGTTTCAGACTCATTGTGTCAATATGTTGTTTGGATACACCTTGGACCAATAAAACGAAGATTAACTACCAACTGTAAGAATGCAATCCAATCTCTATAAATATAAAAGAGTTTGTCCTCACTGATGCACTGACTGATTGGCAATCATTGCACAGCCTAAACGGAAAGAGAAAGAATGCTGAATTTTGAACAGGAGTTTTCTTATGTGGTGAAAGTGCGTACTAAGACGGGATTATGGAAAAATCCACCCAGAAATGTCGGAAAAGCGTCGGATAAGTTTGTATGAGGAAAGTTTTATTTTTGATTAAAACTCGACTTTTAAGCAAAGTGTGCAACATAAATGGTCACATATTTATACGCCCACCAGGAAAATTCCCGGAAAATTCGATATGAAAAAATCTTTTTCTCATCCGATTGACTTAAAATTTGGTTTGTAGGGGGATAGTAAGTGAAATTAATTGAGATGTGACTTTCACATGTGGGGAAAATTCCCGGAAAACTCAGCAAGCCAAAAATATATTTCATCCGATTGACTTGAAACTCGGTTTGTAAGGATAGAATAAGCAATAACGATAACGATGATGATAACGATAAAGATAGCGATACCGATAATGGCGGCGATATCGATAATGGTATCGAAAACGTAATCAATAACGATAGTGGTATCGATAACGATACCAATAACGATAACCATAACGATAGCGGTAACTAAAACGATAACGATTACGATAACGGTATTGATAACGATAACGAAATCAAACACGCTAACGTGTATCAATAACGAAATCAATAACGACAACGAAAACAATAACGATAGCCATAATGATAGCGATAACGATAACAATAACTATTACGATAATAATAATGATAACGATAACGATGACGAGATTCGGTTTGGGCTTAGGGGGGGTCAAACGTTGGTGGAAAAGAAAAACTATACAACCGTATATAAACGGAGGTGAAACGCCAGTAAAATTATAAAAAAAAAAAAAAATTGGGTAGTTTTGTGAGAAGTACAATTGAAGACCAGGTCTTGAAAAATCTGCATCCATAACTTCTTTCCGGCCCCTCTGTTTAAAAAAGGAAGCTACAGACAGGAGGAGAACTTAGAAATGTTCTGATCGGGTCAGATGTGGGCAACTAAGTCATACAATCGTCTGGAAGCTCAAAAATATATAAAAAGATTCCTCTTTTTAAAGATCTTGAATGGTACCCTAGCCGCGACTCTTTGAGAAGTCGATTTAAACGTGATCTTCTGATCAGTTTCGGCTCATTTTCGAACTTTTCGAGTGGTTTTCCAGAAATCACGTTGGCAGCATATGCATGAGTCATTTTCGAGGTAACGGAAGACCTGATAGTCATATTACTTTAATCATCTAGAGGGCTCGAAATGACTCCTTCAAATGAATTTTTGTTAAAATGATCTTAGGTGGCTTCGTGATCGAAAAAGTGCAATAAAATTTGAGTCCATTTTCACAAAATCTCGACGTGATGTGCACTTTTGGAGGTACGATTCCTATGACTTTTCTTTGGTTGGAAAGCTGCATTCAACACAGAATGCAGGATCGCAATAATGCACTGCAGTAGAACCAAACATAAACAACAGTTTGGGCAGAGAATCTTAAAGATTTCTTTTGCGTATTTCGTCTTTTAAGAACTTGCTTGAAATATTTTTTATATTTTAAAGTAAAACTTATTATAAAGTTCGATTAGGATAGTATCTAATACTATTCTTGATCTTAGAAAAGTTATTCATGTGTACCATTTTGATTTGAATATCTTTTATTTCGGTACGTAAGATTTTATTAGAAGTTAAATAGATTTCAGCGTCACGCGTCACATTGACTTTAATATATTTTGTGGTATTTTGTTGAAAAGGTTTGACAGTGGTCGCTGAATTATAGAGTACTGGGTATCAGTACTGGGTATCGAGCTTTGAGTATTAACTGTTGCTAATATCAGTAGCAAGTATTGTGTTTCGAGTATTGAGTAAAAAGTATTGAGTATCGAGTTACTGAGTATCCCAGTACTTAGTTAGTATCGAAGTACTGAGTAACGAGTACTAAGTATCGAATATAAATTGTGTCGTCGACCAAGATTGAAATGTTCCTTGGGTTTCATCCAAGGTGTATATCAATTAGCCGCCTGCTAGATAGCATAAATCTCTGCCTGGAAAACGCTACACCAGCTTGGTAGACGGAATGAGAGCTAGTGTCGGAAGTTCTTCGGAGAAGATGCCTACTCCTGTGCCTTCTTCCGTTTTTGAACCGTCTGTATAAATGGATAGCTCGTTCTCCTGATGGTAGTGTCTTGCTTTCCATTCTTCTCTCTCCGGGAACCGTGTTCCAAGTTGTCGTTCCATTTCTGAACTGGTATACAGTAGTCACTTCTCTCTGTCCTACACTTATTCCTACTTCCTGGCGGATACTGCTGTGGCCTGAAGTAGATGCTTTAAGTTTCAGTTCCCGGGTCTTACTGCGCTTCTCGAAGCTTCTCGCTTCAGGGAGGTGTCTACTGGTTTCAGGTTCAGGATTACATCCAGGGCCGCCTGGGGTGTGGATCGCGGGATCCTGTATGCCCAGGCAAGCTGCTCTTTGTACCTTATGGAGGTTGTTTAGGTGGGACTTGGTGTTAGCCGCCTTCCACCATACCAGCGCTCCATAGGTAAGGATAGGTCTGATAAGTATTTACCCGTTACCATTAGAATCAGGTCATCTGCATATGCTGTCACCTACATCCGTTAAACTTCAAGGTAAGAAAAAGTTTGTTGAGAACCAGGTTCCAAAGAAGCGGGGGGATATGACTCCCCCTGCGGGTGCCTCTCGTTGTTCTTCTTCTTACGTTGCCTGCACCAGAGAGTGAAGTTGATCACTCGGCTGCTAAGCATGTTCCTAAGCCAGTGAGTAATCATCGGGTGTGAGCCGATATTAGCAGAGCAGTCGTAATCGACTCGGTCCTGACGTTGTTGAAAGCTCCCTCGATGTCGAGGCCGCCAGCGCAAACTCCTTCGATTCAGCGATTCCTCAATGCTCCCCTAACACTTCAGTAGTGCGGTGTTCGGTTGGGTGGTTTGGTTGGTATGCACTTTTGTTGTTTGGTTTTTTTTCATAGGTTGTTCCCTGGAGTTTTACAAATATTTAAAAAATTAATGGTTTTATAGTTTTTTTTGTGTTTTTTTTTATGTTTTTTGTTTTTTTCCCCCCCAACAAAACCCACCCCCTTTTTTTTTGGTGGTCCCCTTTGGGGACACACATTAAAATGGTAACCATGATAAATTAATAAAAAAATATGGAATTCCCTACCAGTTATAGCACTTCTGACATGAGAATGGAGCTGATAGTTTGCAAAGGTAAAAGTCTATTCAATATAGAAACGGGGGTGTGTAAATATCTAATGACCTCAAGCCAGCTAGTGATTGCAAGTTTTGAATTCAAAAAGGTCGTTAAGTAAGTCACATGGGGTTCTTGTGGGAACCTTATTTTGGGGTCCCATCAAGTTCAAGTCATGTTTAAGGCAATCGTGTTTGGATTGAATGAAGTTCGAATATCGAGCTGCCTATTTCAAGATCAAATGAAATACGAATGTTGAGCTTATATATATATAGGGCCTTCTTGATTTGAAGCGACTGAGGGAAAAGTCGTGATCAAAATAAAAATTGCTGAAAATTTGCTCAGAATGTCTTTTTACTGCACGATGCTAATATGTCGGAGCCGACCGGATCGAATGACTATATCTCAAGGCTCTCATAGAAATCATCGGTCGGAAAACTTGTTTTAGTGAGAAAAACTTTTTTGTTTTCAATGGAAAAGTTCCAAACTTCGTATATGATATATTGGTTTTCTATGCGTTTTTTCCTTATTCTATTAAGTTTGATGAAAATCTAACAACAATATGCTATAACTGTACGAGTGAGTAATTTTCCAATTACTTTTCATTTCACCGGACAACAAGCATAACTTTTTAAGACGATTTCGATTTTGCGTTGCGAGAACATGAATCAAAAGTTGCAGTGGAAGTGGAATTGTGAACATGCCTGATAGTTGCAGTTTTGGTCAGTGTTTTGGTCACTATTTTGATCAGTGCTTCGGTCACTGTTTTTGTCAGTATTGTGATCAGTGTTTTGGTCACTGTTTTGGTCACTGTTCTGGTCACTGTTGGTTACATGTTTTTGGTCTCTGTTTTGGTCAATGTTTTGGTTACTGTTTTAGTCACTGTTGTGGCCACTATGTTAGTCACTGTTTTGGTCACTGTTTTCCCACTGTTGAGCACTTTTTTGTTCACTGTTTTGGTCACTGTTTGTTTTGGTCACTGTTTTAGTCAAGCAGTTCTTGATGCCGCTGAAGGCACAACTCTTTAGTTTAAAACATCAATTCCCGGTTTGAAACCATTTAGCGGAAGTGAGAACAACAAATGAATCGAGATGTGAGGCATAAATTTACGATATGTCATAACTTTTCCAGCGTTAACCGTTTGTCAATTGGATTTTGCTTTTCATTAATTAAATTTTTCTTATTTCCTCTGGTTAATGCCAAAAGCCCAGCCCACCAAACGCCTTCGCTGGGCTCCGGCTGAGGCTCTGGCAGCGCGACTCTTGACAGATGCCGGTGGCAGTTGTGTCGTGGCTGCCGCTGTCAATTAAGTCAAATATGATCGAGTGTGCGGCGTCATAAATCTCACACAACTGTCAAATTTAGACAACTTCTGGCTACGAGTAGTTAGTTGCCAACTCTGTGCCCCACTCGGCCAACTATGGGCAAAACAATTGGCTGGGACTGACTGCAATTGCACATGGCCAGCAATTAAGCGGCACTCATAATCAGAAACGGGCCAAATGCAAAAGGGCAGCCGACGGGCTGCTGGGGGTAAGGCAAATCAATAATTATTTGACTTGTTGCTCGGCGGCAACATCAACAGAAAAAAGGGCAGTCCGGGAGATATGCGCAGAATGGAGAATGAAGAACTGGCCATGCTATGGCCAGTTATAGTTATGCAAATATGCGTGGCGATAACGGAACCCCCCACCCCACAGACCGACCGACCGACCAGGTTGAGGCCATGGGAGAGTTGGGTACACAATTTATTTCATAGCCATTGCATAGAGATTGAAGGCCACTGCCCAGGCATTGCATAGATAAGGGGCAGCAACTTCAACTTCAACTTGAAGTGCCCAAGCAAAAGCCAGCCGCGTGGTCAATGTTATTGCTGATGGCATCACGCTGTTCACAGCGGCAACAGACACCGCCGCAGCAGCAACAGCACCAGCACCACGGCAACAACAAGAAACGAGAAATAACGCTGAGACTGCGACAAAAGAGCGCGCGTCAAATGAATTCGGTTTTCGGATTTGAATGCAGTCGCTCCATGGAAATCTATTGAGATCTACAATCGTCAGTTGGCTCGGCCCTGAATATTGTAAGGCAAATGCACTGTGCAGCGTGCACAGTGGGTTGTCCTAAATTAAAAACCCATTCCAAATGAAATGAAATTTAAATAAATGAATTTGAGTCAAGCTCAACAATCACATGTTGTTGCTGCCACTCACAATCCGTTGACGGTCGGTTTGAGGCGTTCAGACTTCTGTTTTGTGGTCCAACTTGACACGTAGTTTGCCAAAAGTAAAAAAGTAAGCAATTTCATACGGAATTGAGAGCAGCAAAACCAAACCGAATGGGAATTGCGCTCGATTTACTCTATATAGTGCCTGAGCTTTAGAAGGAACGAGTTCCGGTCAAATAGTATCGGTCATAGAACAATAAAAAAAATGAGCAAGCGTTCCTAAAAGATGTTAGTAATGGAAGTGGTCCTGAACAACTTCCAACACCTTCAAATACTTCGGAAGTATGCGACGACTTTGCCAGCAATTCATTAATTAATTTTTTAATATCTGTGCTTAAAAAAATCTAACAACTATTTCGGAAAATTTAGTTTGATACGATGATTTCATTGTAGTTCAAAAATCAATGTTAATGCCTACAAAAGAATGTCAAAATGGGAAATTTAGTAACAATTTCTTTGGCTAAAATGGAAAATAGTAAAAAAAATGTATAGTACTACCGATGTTGTCCACTATCGATATTCAAGACTTACGATGAAATCCACAATCGATGTCCTTTTGATTTTACTTTTACAATTCATTTATTAAACTAGCAACTAACCCGGCTTGCTCCGCTAGACCTCCGTCAGTTAAGCTATTTAAACCGATATCGATATCAGCGTCCACCATTTCCACAATCTTTCACCGAAATTAAGAATTTTGCAAATATCCCGGTTTTTGAACGATTTCCCGCCTATTTCTTCAACTAAGAAACCTTCCCGGGCAAGCGTCCAACCAATTCCCAAAATTTCAGCGATATCAAAACTTAGTCAAATGTCGCGGTCTTTGGACAATTTTTCACCCATTTCTTCAACTTAAGAACATTCCCTGGCAAATGTCCAACCAATTCCCAAAGTTTCAGCGATATCAAATATTTGGCAAATATCGCGGTCTTTGGACAATTTTTTCACCCATTTCTTCAATTTCGAAACCTTAACGGGCAAGCGTCCACCATTTTCACAATCTTTCACCGAAATTAAGAATTTTGCAAGTACCTATCTCGGTTTTTCAACCATTTCCCGCTCGTTTCTTCAACTTAAAAACATTCACGGCAAGCGTCCAGCCAATCCTAAAGTATCACCGAAATAAACAATTTTCCAAATATTGCGGTTACTGAACCATTTCTTTAACTTAGGAACCTTTCCGGGCAAGCGTCCACCATTCCACAATGTTTCACTGAAATTTAGAATTTGGCAATGTTTGTTGACCATTCCCCGCTTATTTCTTCAACTTAAAAAACCTTTCCGGGCAAGCGTCCAGCCAATCCCCAAAGCTTCACCGAAATTAAGGATTTTCCTCCAGGTCCATCCCAGGTCCACCTTCAGGTCCACCTCCAGTTCCTCCTCCAGGACCACCTCAGGTCCAGGTCCCACACACAACCAAGTACAATGAAATTTGGCAGCCCGAATTGAACTGAATCTTTTTATAATTTTCCCAGTCACGGATTGCTGTCGGCCAGTCAAGTAGGAGTTGATAAGTTTTGTGACTGAGGTGGAAAAATTATATAGCTTACTCAATTTAGTGCTTAGAATGGTATAGTCAACAGTATGAAAGGCTTTGATAAAATCTAATAGCGTCAATAATGTTACAAGACTGTCGTCAACCGGGTTGCAGCGGGCTCAAAAGGCAGTTTCTATCAAAGAATGTTTTCATCTGCTTAGCCATAATGTGCTCAAACGCTTTAGAGAGGAAAGGTAATATTGTTATAGGTCTAGACTCAGTTATTTGCTTTGGGTATGGGAATTACTTTGCCGATTTTCCAGATATATGGGTAGTCTGACGTGGTAAGAGCTGTTTTAAAAATATGGGTGAAGTGATCAAGAAGGAGAGGTAGAAAAATTTTTAGAAATTTTGGGATTCAATTGATCAAGTTCCTTGGCGTCAGACTTGACCAACAAAATACATTCTTAAACATCACAAGGGCGTACACACTTAAAGCTAGAACCATTATCATAGCGAGGTTCCACAGACAGGTACTTATTTTCTGAAGGTGCAGGTAAGTTTTATTGTGTAAATATATGGTTAAGCTTTTTAATATCAAGATCATTGCTAAGCTGCGGTCGTTATTTGCCTACTTCTAACTTTTTAAGCTCCCTTAAGGCTTTTCCAGATTTTATTGCCCGGATTAGGTGTGAAGTGTAGTAGTTTTTTTTAGCATTGACAATTTGCTTGACCACCAAGCGTCTAAAACTAATAAAAATTTAAGCGAAGTGCTGGTGTTTGTATTTATTTGGTATGCTTTCACTCAATTCTTCAAAGTTTTGTCAAAATCGGATTACTCTAGCATATACATACATACATAGCCGTCATAGGAACGATCGGTCGAAAAACTAGTTCTAGTGAGAAAAACTTTTTTGTTTTCAATGGAAACGTCCTTAATAAGGACTCCTTATTATTGGCATGTACTTATTATACCCTTGCAGAGGGTATCATAAAATTGTCCGGATGTTTGTAACCTATTGAAGGAAGCATCTCCAAAAACATGAAGTATATAAGTTGAGATGATTTAGTTGAGATGATTCAGTCCTGTCCGTCAGTGAGTTTCTATGCTACCTCCTCCGTCAGTTTGAAAGCTATCTTCACCAATCTTTGCACAAAGTCTTTTAGTACTTATACGCTGCACATTTGTCGGAACCGGCCAAATCGAAGGACTATAGCATACAGCTGTCATAGGAACGATCGGTCGAAAAACTAGTTCTAGTGAGAAAAACTTTTTTTGTTTTTTAATGGAAACGCCTCCGAAGTACGTATTTCGTAGTTTACTATCCTTTCCCATGATTTCACTAAGTTTGGTCGAAGTCGGATGACTAAAGCATATAGCTGCCATAGGAACGATCGGTCGAAAAACTAGTTCTAGTGAGAAAAACTTTTTTGTTTTTAATGAAAACGTCCTTATCATTGGCATGCACTTATTTTGTATACTCTTACACAATTCTACAAAGTTTTATCAAAATCGGATGACTATCGCATATAGCTGTAGTATGAATGAACGGTCGAAAAAGAAGTTTTAGTGAGAAAAACTTTTTGGTTTTAAATGGGATCGCCTCCAAATTTCGTAATTAACAGTGTATTATGCTTTTCCATGATTTCACCACGATTGGTCGAAATCAGACATCTATATAGTATAGATCCCATAGAAAAGTAAGGTCCAAAAAGTAGTCTTATTTAAGGGGGAATACATATCTTCTGCCGAACCGAAGTTAAATTTCCTCTATTTTTGTTTTAAGATTATCCCTTATTCCACCAAACCTTAACCATTTAAGCCCATTGTAAAGTCCAACATTCAAAAATATTCATAAATTTGTTCAGAAAGTAATTGTTGTGGACTTTTGAAACTGCAGAAGTTTCAAAAACTATAAACCTAGGTGGGACATACTATTTGATGAAAAATAAAGTTGGATCGAACACATTATAGAGTTCTAGTTCTGTTTTTAGGAGGTATTACACCCCGGAATTTTTTGAATCAACTCTTTTTGGTCTAGCTAGTTCTTTAAATATTGAAAATTTTCTCAGAAAAAGCTATCTTATACCGAAAAACTTTTTCAAAAATTAAAGCTCACCTATAGTGTTTTTCGAAATATAATGATTTCTAAAGCGATATGTGACTTTTCGATCCATTTCGATACTCAATTCCTAGAGAATTAAAAAGTTTGAATGGTTGGATGTGCTTGCTTCGTCCATAATGATATCACTTTAATAGCTGTACTGCTGGCTAAAGTTGGATTAAGGTGAAGAAGCTCGACAAATAAATCGATTAGCAACTTCCAAAGAAGGAATGTTAACTTATGACAGGCATATTCAGAGGTCGGTAGACAATTGCACGTTTCAAAATGATTGGGTGCTACATAAATCGGGCATCAATAAGGACCTAACGTAGCAATTCGATTAAAAAGTCCCAAAATTTGTGAGTTTTGAGACTCGTCAGTGAACTGAACCAAACCGAGCCGTTGTGGTTTTTGGTTCGGTTTAGCATTTTCGAAGGGTCGCCGGTTCGGCTTGCGGTTCGGTTCACCAGCTGGAAAAGGCGGTTCGGTTCGGAACCGGTTTGCATCCCTGATGTCTATTGTCCTTTCAACAACTAGCAGCCCAACTCAGTAATAATCTTGGTATACACATTTGGGAGAATTTGTGCTCCTGCCATTCGAACTTAGTTTTTTTTCCTATTTGTTTACAAAAATTTAGTTTAATATATGATTTATTTGGCATTAAGTCCTTTATGTTGGTCATTTATTTAATTGGTAAATTTGTCACACACACACACACACACAGAAAAACAAATTGTTATGGCCGGGGCGTTTTTATTAATATTTACATAAATCCATTTTTTGACTCAGTTTTGCATGGTTTTTATTTCACTTTTTTTTTTTTTTGGTTGTCTTTTTGGGGCGTTTATTTTGTTTTGTCTTTCACGCGCTTATTTCGGTGGAGTCTCCCCGCTCCACCCCTGTCCTCCCAGTACTCTGTGTGTTTTTTTTATCGTGTGTGTTATTGTTGTTGCATTTTGCTTCCTTCTGTTTCTGTCTGCAGGCGTTTTGTCGGTTGATAGATTGCAGCTGGTCGAGGATATCTGGTTGTTGGCTCCAAAACTGTTTTCATTTGTTGTTGTTGATTTTTTTCTCTTCTCTGTTGGTGAGTATGGGATAGCCCGATTTACCCAAAAAAAAAAAAATGGGTAGGCTAAGGGTATGCCTAGTAGACGCATATGTTATGCTGGCTCAACCATGAATAATAAGATCAAATTGCTCAGCTGTTGGGCTTAGAATTTAAATCTAGGCAGTTGAAAGGTGTGAGCTAAATATTTAGATCTGATGCAAGAAGTTGTTTAAAGAAGAAGAAGAAGAAGTAAAGAAGTTGTTTAAATAATATCAAAATTTACAAAAACAAAAACATATGCAAATAAATAAATATAATCGGCGGTGTTTCAGAAATCTCTTCCAACCAAATTCCAACCCAAAACCAATTCTCGGTGTCCCAGAAATCTCTCTCGGTTGGTTTCAAACCAGAGAGCTGCAACGAGCCATCACATATACACTCGCTCTCCCGTGCTTCAAATGCGTTATAAGTTAACTAGGCGCTCAAGGCTTTTTGAGCTTGTTCAAACGGCAAACACAAAACAAAAATCGCAAAAAGGTTCGAGTATAGACAAATCATTGCATTTGCAAACTCGAGTGTTTTCCGTACATACACTCCCGTTGACTCAGAGCTTCGGACGCGAGTCGTCATAAGACCTTATTGCCCAAATCTAAGTTCTCCGGCGCGAAACGAGTAAAGTTCGTTCGGTACAGATACTCACGAAATACTCGTAGCTTCGGCCAGGAGTAACAGAGATTACTTGTTGCCGAAGTCAAAGATCTGCCGCGTGCTGTTATGGACAAAGCTTGTTCACACATCATTTGTACGCCAGAAACAACAACTTGTGAGAGCAAAAAAGATAGCATGATAGCCTACATTTTAGTACTTTGAGTAAAAAAGACGGAAGATTTTTGTTTTGTTCTTGTTTATGCGATTTTAATATACCACAACAATTACTTATAATCAGAGCTCCCAAAATATGCTCAACCAAAATTTCACAAGCTCTCTGAACAGAACACTTAAAATTTGTGTCTCTCGTGTTTTCTGTTTTATGCTGATCAGTGAGAGAACACACGAAGCGCTCTTGCGACAACAGTTTGAATGGGATATTTTTGCTCGGCGCTCCTCAACTGAGCCTCGGCAACGGAGCAAAACGATTTGCGTTAAAGCACAAAGTGTCTTTTTTGTTGTTGTTTCGTTAGTGCTTTGTTGTTGCTTTATTTCATCAGAGGCAAAGCGTGAAAGAGTCAGAGAGAGAGAGAAATAATCACTTGCTGGGACGATAATCTATGCGTTCTGAAATAACACAACTAAAGCGAACGCGCAACACACATACATGCGCAAAAGACACTCTCACCGATTTCAAGTGTCTCGAGTGAGCGCGTACATAAAGAGAGCGACAAGAAGCTTTCACTGATTGACCAAAGAGCACGCTGAGTAAAAACAGCTCTGCTTATACCCTTCAGTACGGCTGGTGGCGATAGCTACTTGCACTACTTACATGGCGATCGCCACCCAATCGCTTTACTAGTAAGTACTACAGTAAGTACCTACGATAGGGTACCGACCAGAGTACCCTTTTGGTATAGCAACGTCACTCCCAAAGTAAACGACGAGTCGCGACGCACCACCACTTTTCGGTACTTACCCCAGTACTTACATGTAAAGCGAAGAGGTGGCGATTGGTTCCCACCTAGGACATGCCCTGCAAAAGGTAAGTAGTGAATTGCATTGCTGGTGGATTGGGCGGTAAGTACCGGTGGTTACTAGTAAGTATCGAATTCTACACCCATGTGCTAGTGCAGCGTAATTACGCCCAAAGAAATGTAGAACGAATAATTTAAGTACGAACGATCTTGAAAAAAAATTTATTCGTTCTTGAATTTTCAACAATTTTGCGCTTGAAATCGAGCTAAATTCGTTCTGTTTGGTGTTTTTAGGCGGGGAGGGTGCGAAAAACAAACTGAGAGAGGAGAGCAAGCACATTTGAGAAAATACCGATGAACCCGCTCTCACTGCACCCTTTTTATTTGGAAGAGGGTTGTGTGGGGGAACAATCGAGTGAAGAGCGCTCCCCCTCAGTTTGTAATATAAATTTGGACGATGCTACATTTGGTGCTGTTGTCTAAGCGGTGGTATCTGCGAGTGCAATCTTTCGAGGTCCGGGCAACCCCTCCCTCTCCGAAATCACACTTGTAGAGCACTCGATGCGTGCCTTCCGTCTATCAGCAACGTGATCAATTTGCTTTCGTGTTGATTGACGATCAGGTCGTCTTGTGGTCGTCGCGGTGTTCCAATCTGGTACTACTAATGACCACGTTCCGGCCCGAAGCGAAGTCTATTAGCCTCTCTCCGTTATTGGAGGATTCTTTGTGCAGTCTACATCGGCCGATAGTTGGGCGAAAAACTTCTTCTCTCCCAATTTTTGCGTTAAAGTCGCCTAGCACGATCTTGATGTCGTGATCGGGGGGGCAGCGCTAATTTGTTCTGGGGCGCGCATAGAGATTCGTCTTTTTCCGAATCGTTCATTGGCGAATGTAATAGACGAGAATCGGGTGCCAAGTAACGTCCCCAGGGTAGGATCGCCGCTCACGTTAGCCAGCAGCTTTGCGGAAGCATCGCTCTGTTACCAGGGGTTACCACGTGGAGGTGTGAGTCCTCTTGACACGCAGTAAGCTACATACGCTCCCATAACCCCTGGAAAGTTACTGTCTTCCGAAGAAGCCCGTCCTAATTTAGCAACTACTGAATTCAAAGTATTTTCATCAGATAATATTCTTTGCAAATAACTTAAGTCTGGTCCTTCGAGTCGGATACAACCAGACAAGACATCAAGTGCTTAGTATTCCCTTTGCATAACAACTTGGGCAAAATATCTGAAATATTAAACATTCTCAATCGAATAGATTGGTGCCGAGGGTATCTGCTAGTTGATTCCTTCCCTTCCCTTTTTTCCTTAACATTTTTTTTTCTCTGGTTTTTGCCAATTTTTCATACAAACGTTTCATATGGATGTATGTATGTACGAGTATGTGCAGAAAATTGCCCAGCTAATGGCTATTAAGGCAGACTGCAAGCCCTGTCCCGGACTCCAACGACTCCAGAACTGCGTTTCTTCCAAAATTGCATTTGTCGCTTTTTCAGTTTGCGTTGCATTTACAATTTTTGAGCTAATTTATTATTGAGAGCGTCTTCCCTCTCGCTCCTTCACGCTGGCTCATCTGTCAAACGAGCTGTCAAATTATTAAGCGCTGCCCAGACATGTGAAATATGCTTGAAGCTTGAGCCAAAAAGGACTCGCCCACCCGAAAATAAGGGAAAAATAACTTGCTCTTAAGATTGATCACCATTAGTCCGCTCCACACACTTAGCTGCACACTCTCTCTCTCTCTCTCTCTGGTACGTACGTAGTTTCCAACTGCATTTCAGGGGCAGCGCGGCAATTCGTCACT
This sequence comes from Lordiphosa collinella, assembly GCA_018904265.1. Lineage (NCBI taxonomy): Eukaryota > Metazoa > Arthropoda > Insecta > Diptera > Drosophilidae > Lordiphosa > Lordiphosa collinella. The sequence continues at coordinate 29,901 of JAEIFV010001284.1, read as the reverse complement.
CTTTGGTTGTTTGTTTGCGGGTGGTGGTTGGAGGTGAAGGTGGAGGCACTTGACCAAGTTTCCTCTGTGCAACATTCCAACATTGCAGCAAGTAATTCATCAGCCACGCACTCTCATTGTTTAGTTTCTCATTTTCAGTTTTGCCCGCTGACGCATGACACCCTCACCAACCCCCTCCCCTCTCCCCACCACGCGCAATAACCAACGTACCACTTCACTCAGGGTCTTTCTTTGGCGGATGTGGACGCGGAACACGCACTTTGCGTCGATTTGCTTAATTGGTAAGAACATGGCCCAAGGGTTCGTCGCTAGGCCATACTCTAGCTGGATAGAGCGTTTTCGCTATGGCGATAACAAAATCACGGCAATGAAATGGAAATTGAAATGGAATTGAAATAAAGTTGAAATAAAATTGAAATGGAAATTACCTTGAAATTCAATTAAAATAAACTGAACTTAAATTGAAATGAAATTTAAATGACACCTCGATCTTAAATAAATCAAAAATTAAATGAAAAAGTTTCTGAAATAAAATTAAAGCGATACTCAAATGGAAATTAAATTGAAGTCAAATGGAAAACATATTGATATTAAATTTAAATAAAATTCAAATGAATTTGATAAGAAATTAAAATTGATATTAAGTTGAAATATAGTTGAAATGCAATTAATATGGAAATCTAATTGAAATGCAGTTTAAATAAACTGAAACTGAAATGAGGTAAAGTTAATATGAAATATCAATTAAATTCAAATTAAATTAGCCTTAAGGGGGTCTTCTCATTGAGCAACTTTTTTTTTGACTTTTTTTGCATTTATTTATAGCTTGGATATTCAAAAATATCCCCCAAAAGGATTTTCGAAAACTCGAATTAGTTTAGGAGATATAGTCCTTTTAGTGACCCAATGTGACCTAAATTCCCAAGCAACTGCAAACTTAAAGCGCGTTTATCTCGAAACCACGTTTTTCGAACTGGCGGCCATGATATCTCCAGTTCAACTGAACCGATTTTCATGAAACAAAGTGGAATCTACGCAGAATTGTCACCAGTCTCGGGTGAACCTCGACCATAATTTTAAAAAAATTTTTACTATTTTTTTTTTACACTTAACTACAAAAAAAAGCCCGAAATTGAAATTTTTTTTGATTGGCCGCCATTTTGTCAAAAAAAAATCACAAAATTAAGTTTGAGGTTCACCCGAGAATTACATCTATACTGATTATAACCCCGTTTTTTTCATTTCGGACGCTCCGGAGACCCGGAATCGTGGCCGCCGTGACGACACCTTTTTTCACCACCAACTTTGAAGTCTCATTACTTTTTGAACAGCCCTGTATCGAGGCAAAAATTTTTTTATTTACTTGAACCTTTTGAATACAATAAAAAAAAGTTTTCAATTATCTTGTTTCAAATAAGAATTTTTTTAAAAAGGTCAAAAACTTTTGAATGAGAAGACCCCCTTAAAATGGAACCAAATTGAAATGAAATTTAAATGCAATCGAAAATAAGTTGAAACGAAGCTGAAATGAAATCGAAGCTGAAATGAAATTGAAACGAAGTTGAAATGAAATTGAAACGAAGTTGAAATGAAATTGAAGCGAAGTGGAAATGAAATTGAAGCGAAGTGGAAATGAAGTTGAAACAAAGCTGAAATGAAATTGAAAGAAGCTGAAATAAAATTGAAACGAACGAAGCTGAAATGAAATTGAAACGAAGCTGAAACGAAGTTGAAGCGAAGTTGAAATGAAATTGCCCAGCCGACAACCGTTATCGAGAACGGATCCGTTTTCAACATTTTCTCGAAGGTTTCTCTCACAAAACTATCGAGAATGTGTTCCGTTCTCGGTCCGAAAAAGTATTACCTGTCGCTCAGTTTGTGGCAGCAAAACATAAGTTCTCGATATCCGTTTTCGGATCCGCTCTCGACACTTTCTCGAAAGCGAAAACGGATCGAAAACTAATCCGTTTCCAATACGTTTTTGTTATCGAGAAAGTGTCGAGAACGGATTCGAAAACGTGTTGCAAACGTTTAGTTTCGCGAAAGTTGAAGTTACTGCTCCCACACACAAAACCCCTAATCCAAGCCGCCCACCACCCCTCCTTCCCCTCTTACTTTTGCTGTGATAATTTTTTAAATACAATTTTTTTTTATTATTATTTTTTTTTACTTACCCTTACTGGGACTCGAACTCAGGACCTCGGCACTCTAACACGAACGACGGACATCTTAACGCTCACCGATACAACAGTGTCGCGCGAGACGGTGGCGAAATGACAGTAAAGACCGGTGGTAGAATGGCAAGTCATTTGTCGTGCAGCTGCGAGGTGGCGGGTTCGAATCCTATTCAAGGCATTGAAATTAAAATTATTTTGATTTTCTCTTTTTTTTTGTTTTTGGTTTTTAGTTTTGTTGTTTTTAAAATTTTCTATATTTTTCCGATATTTTTTACAATGCTCTGAGGTCTCAAATACGTTTTTTCGCAGCTGAGTTTCTGTGCATTTTTCTTTTTCCTTTGTTTCTCTTCTTTGCTGCTGTCACATATAGAGAAAAAATAGCTAATGTCCGTTTGAAACCCGCATCTCTTAAGAAAAACGGATTTCGATTATCAGAGAAACTATCGTAATTCTCGTATGTCCGGATACATACGAGAAATTGTCGGGTGGGTGAGGCGAAGTTGAAATGAAGTTGAAACGTTGCTGAAATGAAATTGAAGCGAAGTTGAAATGGTATTGAAACGCAGTTAAAATGATATTGAAACGCAGTTAAAATGATATTGAAACGAGGATGAAATGAAATTGACACGAAGCTTAAATGAAATTGAAACGAAGTTGAAATGAAATTGAGGCGAAGTTGAAATGAAATTGAAACGAAGTTGAAATGAAATTGAAACGAAGCTGAAATGAAATTGAAACGAAGCTGAAATGAAATTGAAACGAAGTTGAAATGAAATTGAAACGAGGATGAAATGAAATTGAAACGAAGCTGAAATGAAATTGAAACGAAGTTGAAATGAAATTGAAACGAAGTTGAAATGAAATTGAAACGAAGTTGAAATGAAATTGAAACGAAGTTGAAATGGAACTGAAACGAAGCCGAAATGAAATTGAAACGAAGCTGAAATGAAATCAAAAGGTAATGCAAATGAAATTGAAGAGCAATATCAGAAAAATTAAAAGAATATAAGAAAGATTCTGAAGAGAAATTCAAAGTGAATAACATTGAACCAAGGATAGCTGATTAAATCACAATTTTCCCTTAGCAAGTCCTCCAAAAGTAGAAAGTGGCAGTAGATAAAAACACATATGAGCCTAATTGTAGTAAAATTCACATAATAAAATTTGCTTCACATTTAAAAATGACGTTTCTTAAAGTAGTCTGATGCAAAAGAAATTAAAAGCAGGGTATTCCTTCATTCGGTTTTCATACATAGCCAACATTTTCTCTCACATTGACGGTTTTACGACCTGGTTCTTATCAAAACTCCGGGACTGTCGTCAATCAAAATGCGCCAACTTGGCTGACTTGCCTCACTCACCCCTCTCTCCATCTTTCTCTCTCGCTGTGTCGTTTGCCTTGGGGATTTTATGGTCGCGAAGAGGTGCGTGTGAAGTTTTTAATTTTCTACTCTAAATTAGACAATTCTTCTATTTCGCACGCAGGCGCGCAAGGCGACGAACCGTGGCCGACCCCAACCCCTTGCTCCATGGAACCGAAAATGAAAAGAAAACACACCATGAAATGCAAAATCCACAAAAAGTGACAGAGGCGAAAGAAATCAACAAAGTGTCAGTGCCACCAGCCATAATGGAGCTCTAATGGCAGCAGCACCTGGCCAACAAACCCAAAAGGATCGCTCATTAAACACTGAAGGTGTCAGCCGGGTTGATCGCGGCTACCCAACTGTTTTGGGGCGTGGCTGCAATTTGACTGCAAACACCAAAAGACAAAAAAAAAAAAAAAAAAAGGATGCAAGCGAGAGTCTGCAGCATCAGTGCCAATTGGTAGTTGGCTTTTTGGCTTTGGGGCACGTGGCGGCGGATTTCTACCTACCACCAAGTGGAGGTCAATGGCTGGTAGTAAGCTAAGCAATTTGTTCAAAAAAGAGTATAGCCACAGGTATAACATTGTATTCGATTTTAAGCACTTCTTTTTTAAACACAATATTTATTTTCGACTGCTGATTAATTTTCGACTTTGTCTAAAAAAAACGTTCTTAATTCCCACGAAAATTTACAAAATTCCTTTGCTTTGAAATGAACTATCCTTAAAAATTCTGGTACTTTCCGATGGTATCAAAGAAATTCCAAACAATAGAATGGATTCCCCGAAAACAGATCCTAAAAAGGGTAACTTTAAGCTCAAAATTACTAAAAATCTCGACGTGATGGACAATTTCTGAAAACGCAGTCTGTGTGCCGAGACGTGGTTTACGTAAATGTCTGGTGTAATTGATTGTGTGGTTTTTGTGTTATCGTTCTGACCGAGGGGCCATGCGGAGGGTCTCGATTTTGTGAATAAGAAACTCAAGTAAAATGTATAAATCTTCGGGATGCTCATGGAATATATCTTTGTAGAGATTAGCACCGAATAGAGATATGAAGTGTGTGTTACTACATTACTTATTGACCTCCTTATGTCATGTAGTTATAGTGACTTAACAACAAAGCTTAGATGACAACTCCCAGACTCGGAGCTGATAAACTTAGTTAATTCACTGTCCCACCCATTACACAAGCACAAACGACTCACTTGTTTTTTTGTTAGCGATTCAACAAAAGCTGTATTCTTGACCAAGTCTCTACAGTATTCTCAAAACTACCTATCTTCATGACATATGATTTGACCGGTTTTACAGACCATTTATTGATATGAGATTATAGAAACATTGACTATGCTACTTCGCTGTCTCTGATGTGATTGGGACTCCACATATCCCTTTTGACTGTGACTTACATTGGCACATCTGATTTTAATGTTGGTATCTTTTAACAATGCGTACCACTTCGCGAAAGATGCTAAAGTCCACTCTAAGCCATGGTTTACCCAGAAATTAAATGTGCAATATCAAAACGTAATAAAGCATATGCTAAATGGAAAGGTACAGACGCAGGAACAATAAATGGGGCAGTAGAAATTATAAACTGAAAACAAGAATTTAACAGTACTACACTTAACGTGGAGGGGTTCCGCCGACTAGGATAGGCAAGCACGGCACCGGCAAATCACCACAAACCTAAAAAAGCCAAATAAGACCGAGTAACGAAAATCGTACCGCATCTCGAAACAATGAAGTTGGGTGTTGGTAGTAAGAGTAGTAAACGAAAGTATGAAACAATTAACACAAAACCAAGGACGGTATATCTAGGTACCGGTTGACATTCGTTCGTTTTTGTCAGGTATTGAGCAACATGGCACAAAAATGTCTTTCTTGTAGAAAACTCCCTTTTAAATACTGTCGGTTTAGAAAGCACAGAGTGACACGCAATAAAAATGGAAGGACAACTGACAAAATATGTAACATTCTACCCTTTGGACTTTAGCAAGGCTTTTGACTCAGAAATCATCAAATCCCGTCACAAAACTAGAATTATACATTTTACTCGATGCCCTTAACCTTAGACTACTACACGTGGACGAAGTCAGGCAATCGTAAATATTTTCAAAGATCTTGATGAGTTTTTATCACGCGGGGTCCCCCAAGGATCCGCTCGGCGTATTTTTTTGTATATAAATGTCTTCCAAATGTTTTGTCCCAATATCAAGTCCATATGTATGCAGATGACGTCCAAATCTACGTAAGTCGTCCTCTATGTAATTTTCTGAGTGTGTTAATGTAACAAATGTGAGCTTTCTGTTATTACTCTGGTCAAAGATAATGGTCTACTATTAAGCCCCAAAAAAAGTAGTAATATAAAAAAGTAAAAGATAATGGACTAAATAGGTTCAGATTGACAACAGCCAAATTGTTATTTAAAGGCAGACAACTTGGGCTAACATAAACAGCACACTAGCTGGCAAGATCACATATGTAAAACCACAGGTCGAACAAGGCATGCTCAGGCGCTATATCTGCACAAAATTTGATACCGACCAGCTTGACTAATTGCAAAATCTTTAAACATCTCTGTTTTCGGAGTTGAATTGTTCGGAAGCTGCAGCGCTGCAAGTCAAGAGAGGTTAAGGGTCGCTTTCAAACACGCTAGATATGTGTTCAAAATTAGTAGATTTGGTCACATCAGTGAACATGCAGATAACATCTTTGGAATATCTATGCAATCTTGGGTCGTAACTCAACTTCACCGAATTATAATGACAACAGAACCGGCATACATATACAGATAGACTTTGCTTCTTCACGACGAACCAATAATATTAAAAACATAAAAAATCGATTGTCATGCTCAGATAAGCATTTCTTTGTGCATGCTGTTAGGCTTTGGAATCAGCTGCCAAATTCATTAAAAACAATAAGAAGCGCGCCACAATTTAAATCGCAATTAAAATCAATATATGACCATAAAATTCGATTATTATCTTATCTTGTGTAGGTTAGATAAGCAAATTATTTTCTAGTGATTGTTTTCGGCATGCAAACTAATAGTCTCTGTACTTGTAGCATAAGGAAGCACAAACTCAATAAATCTAAATCTTAGCACACGAAAATCATCTAGAATCACTACCCAACCCTTCAATATACTGGAAGCCAGTGGAAGCCAAGGAAATGAAAATTATAGCTAACGTCCCATCTGAGCTCATTCGCTCTCCGTTTGAAAATAAAGTGTCCCCAATAATAACTTCCACTTTAGTTAATTAATTTGAATTTGTTTTTAATGATGTTTAGTTACAAGTTTAACGATTATGTTGAACATTTCATTAAGCGAGCGACACGAAAAGGTGTAAAAAGTGAATTTTCTGGGCATGGAAATCAATTACGATGAAATCTGTTTGGTTCTTTTTCGTTGTGTTCAGTGCTTATCTTTTTGGGTCGTTTCATGCACGTGACAAATGAAAAGTGGGGGAAAACTGGGTGACAGCGTGGAGGAGGAGGAGGAGGAGGAGGTTGGGTTGGGGGGCAAAGGAAAGAGGTTGGGGGTAGGGTTGACTGCACTTTGCCTAAGTGCGTCCGCGGCGACGAGCAATAAAAATAATAAAAATGCTGCCGCAAGAGAGTGCGAGAGAGATTCCAGATCCCAGAAAGCATCCCATAAATTGGACACATTGTTGATAAAGCGCAACTTTATATGCTTTATATGAAGCTGCTCCTGTGTGTGAGTGTGTGTCCAACAGCCAGACGACGACGACGACAACGAGCATCATCCTCATCATCATCATCAGCATCATCCTCCTCCTCATCATTGCAGCTCACATCAATGGCTTTCATCATCAACATTGTTATCAGCGGTGGCGGCTATAACAACACCAACACTTGTCGTGCTTGCACTGCCCCACAGCCTCCATCTCTCTTTTTCTCCTGTTTAACTGGCTCTGTGACTGGGGCTATGAAATTACGCTGGAAAATAGCGAAATAAAAACCAAGAAGAATAAACGCTGATAATGTTGAATGTGGCGCATAAATGCCGCTCAAATGACACACACACACACATACATTAGATACAGCTCTACATGGAAACAGATACTACCAAATGAACAGATTTCGACTCCAGCTCCAACTCCAACTGCGACACCAACTGTTAATGCATTTAGGCTTCAGACTAGTGTCTGTCTAGTACATTTATGGGTAATTGAAACTTCACAGACTGGAAAATCGGACCTAGGGAAAGGGAATAGGCATGGCTATTGGATTAACAATTGATATGGAAATGTAACTTTTCTTAAGCCTGCTGTGCGACAGATGGGTGGACTCTATTGCTAACACAAAGAATAGCAAAGACAATGGATTCATCGAGCCCTTAAAGCATTTCAATAGAGCATGGATAAACGAGTAATTGATCAAGTTTGTTTCAGATAAGGAAAAGAACTCCCCCTCTTTAAGTCAGACCTTAAGGGGTTATATACAGTTGTGATAGATGAAAAAATCGATTTTTTTTTATTGCATATTCTTTAAGTATATACTGTTGAGAATACTCTCACAAAAATTCATAACGATCGGAGCATTAGAACCGAAGTTGTAGCTATTTATAGCGCACTACCTGCTCGGCTGTTAGCCGTGCAGCTGTCGGCTCGGGAGAAGCGGTTCGTCGACTTTCGCCGCTCTATTGTATTGTTCGAAATGTTTGGCCTTGAAATTTCGGAACAGTTTTGTGTAGACTTTCGAACGGTCAATATCGTATATACTTCCAGCAGTTGTAAAAATACTGATTTTATACAAGTTTTTACGATACTTTCGGATTTCGTAAAATGTAAATCGTGTAACGGCGATATTAAATTTGCACCAATTGAGACACGTGGACTTGGTTTTAAAATTGCCGTTATGTGCGACAAATGTAAACAGCGAGATATTCCTTCATGCGAGTATGTCATGCATTCGTATGAAATAAACAGACGTTTCATTTTTACAATGCGAATGCTCGGAGTAGGATTAGCAGGCTGCACTAAGTTTTGTGGGCTTATGGATATGCCGGCGTTTCTATCCCAGTCTACGTACGATATCATCATAGGACACATATGTGACACTGTTAAAGTTGTTTTCGACACACTGCTCTTCCTGCAGATGTTTTAAAAGCTATTAAGCCTATTTATGAAGACCTGACGAAGGAAGAACTCCTTGAAAGATGCGTTGGCGGATTTACACAAAATAATAACGAAAGTTATAATCAATTGATTTGGAAAATTTCGCCAAAACATCTTCCAGGCGGCTCAGTGCCGGCTCAAATTGCAGCATATGCATCTGCTTGCATGTTCAACGAAGGAAACATCACTCTTCTGAAAATCTTGGAAGCACTTGGAGTTCAATGCGGTCGAAATTCCCACGCTTATGTCACCAAGCAGGACGAATCCCGTATTACCATTGCTGAACAGCGCGCACAAGCAGCCACTAAAGAAGGAAGGATGGCTCGTCGACAGCAACAAATCGATATTTTGGAAGCTGCAAATGATGCAGAAGGGTTACTATATGGCCCCGGAATCGACGACTCGATGTAAGTTGAAATATCTTTATTAGAAATATGAAAGAAACAAACTTGAAACTTTAAACGCGATTATCTCAGAATCTTCTTTTTTTCGAAATTACCTTTGCGGTGGACACGATTACTAAAAAACTATTAATCCGATCAACACCAAATTTTGACCACTTATTTATTATAATAATAGCTAGTCTTTGGACGAAGGATTTTCAATTTTTTTTTAAAACTTCCTTTTTTAGAGCATAAAAATCGAAATCATTTTTTGTTAAAACCGTCGCCATTTTTTTTTTAATCAAAATTTTTACAAATCCATCGTCCAGGGACTAGGCAATACAATATACTAACGAAATTTTTTTGAATTTTTGATTTCAGATGAACCGTTCTCGGGATATGATGTCCACCGCAAGTCACCATCGAAAAAAGACGATCTTGGAATTCGGCCATAACATTTTTATTATTTAATATTTTTTTATGAAAAAATTTTAATAAGTACCCAGAAACATGTACTAAACAACGTCGGCAAAACATTTTTAATAAATATTTTTTATGGTGTCAAAAAAAAAATCGATAAAATTTCATTTTTTTGCGCGGTACAACTGTATATAACCCCTTAAAAGGTCTTGCGAAGTAACGAGAAGTTTCATATCCAAAAAATAGGGGAAAGTTAACTTCGGCTCGGCCGAAGTTTTGTATACCCTTGCAGCTTCCATTGAAAACTAAAAAGCTTTTCTAAGACTACTTTTTGGACCTTACTTATCTATGGGATCTGTACTATATAGATGTCTGATTTCGACCACACGTTGAAATTATGGAAAAGCATAATACACTGTTAATTACGAAATTTGGAGGCGAGCCCATTTAAACTTCTTTTTCGACCGATCATTCATACTGCAGCTATATGCTATAGTCATGCGATTTTGATAAAACTTTGTAGCAATGTGTCCAAAGTATATACAATGAGTGTATGCCAATAAAAAGGACGTTTTCATTAAAAACAAAAAAGTTTTTCTCCCTAAGACTTGTTTTTCGACCGATCGTTCCTATGGCAACTATATGCTATAGTCATCCGATCCGGCCGGTTCCGACAAATGTGCAGCGTATTTGTACCAAAAGACTTCGTGCAAAGTTTGGTGAGGATCGCTTTAAAACTGACGGAGGAGATAGCATAGAAACAGACGGACAGACGGACAGGGCTAAATCAACTCAGCTCGTCGTGCTGATCACGGAGATGCTTCCTTCAGTGCGTAACAACTATCCGCTTAATTTTATAATACCCTCTGTAAGGGTATAAAAACCGTTTGTCCTTATCAGTTGTAGTTGTTGAGTAATTGAAATTCTAGCGAGGCGTTAAAAAATGGATCTATCTTAATTCAGTTTTCAGCAATTCGGGCGTAATATCCAAAAATTTATTGGGCATTATTTCGGTTTTTATTTTGAACGTAACGCCCGAATGATTTTGGGTCTTATGTCCGCTTTCGTTTCGGTCATATCGCCCAAATTTAATTCGGGCGTTAAGTCCGTTTTCATTTCGGTTAAATTTTGGCGATAAGTCTTCGGGCGTTTTGTTATGCCACCAAACTTATTTTAACACTCCAAATGTAAGTTTTCCGCAAAACATGCATAAAAAGGTTGAGAAAATGGTGAAAAACCAAATAGGATGGTTCGAATTAACGAGTTCGTGCTGCTACTCTTGATCGTCTTCAACTTCTCTCGGCCTCGCTTCTGTTCTTCAGTTGTTTCTCCTTACCTATTTGATTCGCAGAATTGCCAAGAAGGGGTTAGAGTAACAGTGGAAAATCGGAATCTTCATACTCACGCCTAATAACCCAAACAAAAATCTATTATGAAAGTCCAGAAAGAACCATTTGAGTTATTAAGGCCCTATTCTCTTTCAGCAAAAAATTTTTTTCGACTTTTTTTTTTTGCATTTTTTTATAGCTTGGACATTTAAGAATATAACCCTAAAAGGGTTTTTTGAAATTCGAAATACTTTAGAAGATATGGCCATTTTTGTGGGGTCATGTCTTCGCTAAAATGAGTAAACTTCAAACTTTGAACGCGTTTATCTCGAAACCACGTTTTTCGAGCTGGCGGCCACGATTCCGCCAGTTCTACTGAACCGATTTGGATGAAACAAAGTTTAATCGACGTAGAATTGTCACTATTCTGGCCCGTAGTAAAATAAAAATTTTGCGATTTTTTTTTACTATTTTTTTTTTACACTAAACTACAAAAAAATGGGTCCAAATTCGATTTGTCAATTTCAAGTGGCCGCCATTTTGTCAAAAAAAATCGCAAAATTTTTATTTTACTACGGGCCAGAATTACATCTATGCTGATCATAACCCTATATTTTTTTTTTCACACGCTCCTGAGGGCCGGAATCGTGGCCGCCAGCACCATGCCTTTTTTTTTGAGGGCCAACTTTGACGGTGCCATCATCTATGGACAGCCCCTATATCGCGGCGAAAAAAATTTTTTTATTTTCTTTCATTCATTACTAATTCAATAAAAAAAACAAAATTCAAATATCTTTTTGCGTTTTCAAATGAGAATTTTTTCAAAAAAGGTCCAAAAACAGCAAGCTGAAGGAGAATAGGGCCTTAAAGCTATTTTAATTGATATTTACAATTATGAATGTTTGTACAACTTTTGGATCATTTATGGTGGAAATTTGTAAAACTATTAACAATTTAATATTGTTTGTGGTTTTTGGATTTGTAATTGTAACTTGGGGGGGGGGGCTACCCTAAGCAAATATTAAACACAACAACAAAAACACAAAATGGTTCACGGTTTTTTATTTTTGTGTTTTGGAGAGCAAAGGTGGTTTTGAGTGGGTTGGGAGATGTGGACTTGTGGTTGCCCCGTTGGCTGCTCGACGAAGTGAAAAACAATAAATAATGCAGCCAATTAAAACTTTGGCTGTTTGCTCGGCACGCAGCAGCAGCAGCAATAACAACAACAACACCCACATACAGATGTATGTACTCGACTAATTGACAAACAACAGCAAATTGAATGCAATAAAGCACACCAGAGAGAGAGTCCTATATACATATCGAGTGTATATATCTATATATATATAAATTGCATATACTATATGTAGTACATCTGGGCAATGTGCATTAACAATGTGATTGACTGACAACAATCAATTAAAAACGAAAAATCAATGCAGTTTGGGGCAGGAAAGCAGCAAAGGCAGTGAAGGAAATAGGTGGGCAGATGGGCAGCCAGCCAGTTCGAATTATTATAAACTTCTTCACTTTAATGGAATTGTTATCAAAACACATTAAAAATACAAAAAAAAAAAAAGAACAAGGACTGCACACAAAAAAAACCCAACGAGCGCCAATAAATGCACTTTGTCAATGCCAATTCACACAATAAATCTACAGAAAGATAGCAAAGTGCTATGGCAGGACGACAGAGGATGGAGGAGGGAGGAGATGGCGCAGCGTTGCACAGTTTGACAGTCCAGCAACAACAGAGAAACATGAAAGCAACACACACACACACTCACGCACCGAAAAAAGGGGTTAAGGCGATATGCAACGAAGCCTTCAATACCCTAAAGGTAAGCGAATTTTCAATTTCAAATGTCGTGGCATACTTTTGGGAGCTTCACCTTGGCAGCTGACAAAATAATTTGGTATCAACTTTTTGGGTTTGTTTCAATTTACTGAAAATTAACATTTAGTTTGATTGAGCCGGCAATTGAATTGTGAGGTCAAGTCTGTCATTTCGATTAGAAAAGACAGAGTCAGCATTTTTGCATAGGAAAACTTTTAAGTTTTAGTTTTCTTCATTAATATGGCTTAGATTATGTTCACATAAAGCCAAATCAATTGCAAATGACTGCCATATTCTAAAAATTTCGACTTCGAAAGGGTATAAAGTAAAACAAAAAGCTGATATAAACCAGGCTTTTGCCTTAGTGTGGAGCTGGAGGAGGAGGAGAAGTAGCTGTGTGTAACAAAAAGAAAGAAACAAATTGTGCAACGAGTTTTGGGTTTCGTTGGCGGAGTTCAATCGGTGTCTGGACTGTTGCTCTTTGTAAGCTTCGATTTCCGGCACACACACACACACACACAGCACCATGGTGAGGTCTAAAAGTTCTAATGATTTGAGTTCAATTAAAATTAGAAGGAGAAACATTGTTGGGTCTTGTTATGGTAGAAGTGAGGAATGATAATCATGATTGATATTTACATACAGCTACCGCTTGCTTGTTTCCAAATGTTGTACAAATTTGCCAAAAATAATTAGAATTAAAGGCCCGGCGACACAAAGGACACCCCCATGCACACTAGAGACACCAGCTGCTGTGTTATCAACTATTTGTAGAGCTTAGTGTGTGTGTGTGTGTGTGTACTTATAATTATTTAACTCTTTTGCATAACCAAACACACTCACACACACACACACAACCCTCCCAAGCGTCAGATGAAGATTAATTATAAGGGAAATTCGTAACATTTTTCATGCTTAATCTTGGCGCGAATCCCTAGGCAGGGGACCAGCACTCTGCCACGCACGTGAAGTAAAACTAACTTATTAATAATAATAATTGTTTCATATGCAGCCCAAGAACGGAGAACAACATGTGTCACACAGAGCGAGAGCAACGAGTCTGAAATGTGTTTGAAGTTTGAAAAATGATTTTGGAAGCGGCTTAGCGGCCAGCCAAACAGCCAGCCAGCCAGTCAGTCAGCCACATTTAGGAGGGGGGCCTGGGAAACCAATAACTAGTTTAACCATTTGAACTGACGTGGCCAACACAGCTGGACAACGACTTTTGCCATTTGACCGCTAGGGCCAGGAGAGGGACGCTTAAAACTAAGCCAGTCGATGGAAGAAAGACTCTAATGATGACAGCTGAATACCCTTTAGAAAGATTCAATTTCGGACTATATTTAACTGATGAAATGGTGATCTTTTAAATACGATTGCAGTTTCTATAATTTGGAAGTAAATTCGTTCAAAAATATTTCGAAAAATGGAGAATTGGATCGCGTAATCAAAAATATAAGGCTGATTATGATGGCCCCCACGTATATGGGAAAAATCTGACGCAAATTCTAGCTCTCATAGCGCAAAATCATTCGATTTCATGTTAAACTAAAAAATATAAACTTTCAAAAGTTGGAAAAAAACATTTTTCTTCTTACTCATCCATACAACTTCTTCAAACAACTCTAAAATCTTAAATATCTAAATTTTTTATACATTTCACGTTTTCTATGCAATATTACCATAGGAACACAGACACTGCTAGACAAAATGGATGTCAATCAGAGACCTGCAACAAGCCACTAATGTTCGATTACACTCGTGCGTTTACTCGTGGACTCGTCGCCTTCGTTCGACACAGTCAAAATGATCGCAAGCACATTTAGTCAGAACGATCGTAACAGATCGAAGCAAATCTTTGACTTCGGCAAAAGCATACTCTGCTGGTGATGGAGCTTCAATTGTTGTTGGGTTTTGAAAACTTAAAAACACACCCGAAGGAAAGAAACGTAATCAATGGCCATCATGCTATCATTTGTACCGAACTGTTGTTTTTGTATCTCGTTTGATTCGCAGCTCGAAGCAAAACTTCGATTTTGTAACATGGGGCTTAGCGTCGACTCGCGGCCGAAGGCGCTGAGTCACCTGAGTATGAGTAAGGGCAATACTCGAGTCTGACAAGCCTTGAGCGCTGAGCGATTGTACTCGTGTCGGCTCGATGCAATTCTCTGATGTCAATCTTCCCCAATTTCACCAAGTTGGTTTGTAAAGTATTTTAGCCCGCTGAGCACGCAAATCGACATGAAAATTAAATCTGTCTAATAGTTATCGAGATATTATCGATAAGCCATTTTTCCGGGTTTTCAAAAGTAGCCTCCACTATATTCTATATCAATCAGGCCTGTTCCGAATTCCGAACGTTTTCAAAAAGTAAAAATAGGGGTAAGTTAACTTCGGCTCGGTCGAAGTTTTGTATACCCTTGCAGCTTCCATTGGAAACTAAAAAGTTTTTCTAAGACTACTTTTTGGACATTACTTTTCTATGGCATCTAAACTATAAAGATGTCTGATTTCTATTAAACTTGGTGAAATCATGGAAAAGCATAATACACTGTTAATTGCGAAATTTGGAGGCGATGTCATTTAAGACAAAAGTTTTTCTCACTTCAACTTCTTTTTCGACCGATCATTCATACTGCAGCTATATGCTATAGTCATCCGATTTTGATAAAACTTTGTAGAAATGTGTCCAAAGTATATAAAATAAGTGTATGCCAATGATAAGGACGTTTTTCATTAAAAACAAAAAGTTTTTCTCACTAGAACTAGTTTTTCGACCGATCGTTCCTATGGCAGCTATATGCTATAGTCATCCGATTTCGACCAAACTTAGTGAAATCATGGGAAGGGATAGTAAACTAAGAAATACGTACTATAGGGGCTGTCCATTAAAAAAAATACGCTTTTTCTCTTTAAAACTAGTTTTTCTAAGACGTCCCGATCGTTCCTATGGCAGCCATATGCTATAGTCATCCGATCCGGCCGGTTCCGACAAATGTGCAGCGTATTTGTACCAAAAAGACTTCGTGCAAAGTTTGGTGAGGATAGCTTTAAAACTGACGGAGGAGATAGCATAGAAAGACAGACGGACAGGGCTAAATCAACTCAGCTCGTCATGCTGATCAAGAATATATATACTTTATGTGGTCGGAGATGCTTCCTTCAATGCGTTACAAACATCCGCACAATTTTATAATACCCTTTGCAAGGGTATAAAAATTCTATTAAATTATACTTTAACTTTTAACAGTTTAAGTAATGATGTTAAGCGATCTTAAAAATGTTCAACTAATTTCGAATTTTTAGTTGAACATATTGGGGAAGTATTTTAATGCTTTAAATACCAATTACTTTTAATTCCGCTGACACGGCAGCGCTCGTTTTGAAAACGACAATTCTTGTCGATTTGCGGAATTCGGAACAGCAATCAACTCGATTTGCGGCAATTCCACTCGTTTTCGGAATTCGGAACAGGCCCGAATATTATAACCTTGCAGAGGGTACTATAAAATTGTCAGGATGTTTGTAACGCATTGAAGGAATCATCTCCGACCACATAAAGTATATATATTCTTGATCAGCATGACGAGCTGAGTTGATTTAGCCCTGTCCGTCAGTCCGTCCGTCAGTCTGTTTCTATGCTATCTCCTCCGTCAGTTTTAAAGCTATCCTCACCAAACTTTGCACGAAGTCTTTTGGTACAAATACGCTGCACATTTGTCGGAACCGGCCGGATCGGATGACTATAGCATATGGCTGCCATAGGAACGATCGGTTGAAAAACTAGTCTTAAAAAGAAAAACTTTTTTGTTTTTAATAGAAACACCTCCAAACTTTGTTCTTTTTTAGTTTACCATGCTTTTTCACGATTCCACTAAGCTTGGTTGAAATCGGACATCTATATAGTATAGCTCCCATAGAAAAGTAGAGTCTGAAAAGGAGTCTTAGTTAGAAAAACTTTTTTGTTTTCAATGGAAATGTTTTCAAAATTTACATGTATTTGTTTTATATGCTCCCACTCAATACTACAAAGTTTGGTCAAAATCGGATGTCTATAGCATATAGCTGCCATAGGAACGGTCGGTCGAGAAACTAGTTCTTATGATAAAAACTTTTGTTTTTAATGGAAACGTCCCTTAAACTGTTATATATTTATTTTATATGCTTTTACACAATTCTACAAAGTCTTGTCAAAATCGGATGACTATAGCATATAGCTGCAGTATGAATGATCGGTCGAAAAGGAAGTTCTAGTGAGAAAAACTTTTTTGTTCTTAATAAGATCGCCTCCAAATTTCGTAATTCACAGTTTGTATGCTTTTCCATCATTGCACTAAGTTTGGTCGAAATCGGACATCTATATAGTATAGCTCCCATAGAAAAGTAAGGTCCGAAAAGTAGTCTTATTTAAAAAAACAATTTGCAAGGGTATACAAAACTTCGGCCGAGCCGAAGTTAACTTTCCCTTTTTTCATATTTATAACCGTTACATAAGGTGAAACGGAGAAGGGTTTTTAACCGTTACCCGTTACGTAACCGGAATTAGGCGTAACCGTAATCCGTTTTCGACAATGGATATCTTAAAAAATGTTTGATAAGTTAAGACAAGATCTTAGCAAACGAATTCTGAGAGCCTTGACCAAATTTTAAACATTTCCTTCAAATAGTTAAATACCTTCATCTTACTTCTAGTTTATTGTGTTTTCTGCAAGGGTACCAAACAAAAAACTTACCCATTTATACCGTTGACATGGAATAGAACATTTCTTGAAAATCAGATTCACCCAGGGGAAAAAGAGCGATTTAATAAAAAGGGTCAATATTTTTCAAGAAATTTTTATAGTTTAACATTTCCGAATGTTCGGACTCACCTTCAGTACCGCAAGTTTCTCGTAATGTGTATTTACAAAGATTCCATTTGAAACAAAAAGAATGATTTGGGATTCCTTCAGAATTACGTAAGTTCGTACTTTCGATCTCTAAACTCGGAACCTTTTACTAAAGTAAATGAAAGCTCTCCCACAATTTTTTAAGTACAGTTAATCAGACCTAAGATATAGAGATGGTCAGCACTTCACACATTTCGCCAAACGTCGAACATTTCAATATTTCTCCAAATCCAAATTGATCATGCAAGTCGCTATACCCATTTAACTTTCTGGACCATTAACACAAAACTGTGGCTCATTGTTGTTTAACGACTTTTTACAACTGCTACCTGTTTAGTGACCCGAACCCCTGAACCAGCACAAACTCCACACAAACCCAAACTCGAGCTACTTGTACCCAGCCGGAGACATTAATTTTATTGTTTTGACTGGGCGCACGATCAAAATCTTCGTTCAAATCTTCGTCTTGTGGCCACAGTTATTGATAGTTTCGAATTAAGGTCAACTATGCGGTTTCTGCCTAGCATCAGGTAAACAATTTCTTTTAATTACGAAATCATCTCAAAAATTGGAGTGGGAGATGGAGATGGAACCGAAGCTGTGAGATGAGATGAGACTGAAGGCTTTTAGGCGCAGCTTAAGACCCTTTGATAAGAACTGAAGGCAGCAGCAGCAGCAGCAGGTGTTGCCGGTTGGCGGTTAACTGGCGCAGCTAATGTTTAGATAATGGTGTATTAGGAAGGCCCTCCCATGAGATGTAAGTGGGCTGTTCCAAGGTGGATTTATATAAGGTGACGTATATTTCTCACCTCGCTCAGAGTCAGAGAACTCTACGTTTTTTATAAATAAGACACCTTGAAAAATGCGTCACCTTGGGCTGTTCTACTTTGCATAGGTAAATTTAACAAATTCAAAAGTAAAGCACAAAATTTCCACATCCAAGCAGGCCTGGAGATTATACTTTATGTCCAAATGCCTTTTGTCAAGACAGTTTCTATTCAGTTTTACACAACAACTTAAACGTTGAACAAATTTGGAACACAAAATTCTAAATTTCAAAAAAAAAAATAAAAATTTGTGGAAAATCTTTTTGGCCCTTCAAAATTTACTTAAGCGAGGGTAACCAACATTTTTTTTTTTTTTTGTGATTATAAAAGGTACTCAAATTTTCTGTTACAGCGATTTGGAACAAGCAAGCAAAAAACATGACAACACTTTTGGACTTAGGCTTGAGAGTTAACACAAGGTAAGCTAATTCCGAACATGAGGAGCGACCATTATTGATACCAGATGTTTCCCCGAATAGATGCGACATAGTATACATGAAGACGGTACCGGGCAATTGCGCTGAGGATGACTCATTTGCCAGATGATTTGCGTCAACTTAATAATAAAACCCCAAGGAAGCGTTTTAGAGAAATATTTTTGATGTTTTGGAATGGGAAGGTAATTTGCGCTTTGCGCGAGCTGGTCACTCTAATGTCGGCCCAATAGAGAGGGACATGCGGAGTGAACTAAAATTATTCCAGTTCAGAATCTTGGCTAAAAAAAAAAACAAGAAAGTCGGTCAAGCCCGACTATACTATACTCAGTATCTGTGAAGTGCTGCTCATCACCATTGCGACCGGTCTTTCTTCTTCTAGTTCCGATCCCTTGTGGGACATAGGGCCATCAACCACTCCTCTCCTCCAGAAAACTCTGTTGTTGGCCGTCGCTTTCTGTTCTCCGATGCCTTGCGCCTCTCTACTGACTGTCTTCCTCCAAGTTTCTTTGGGACTGCCACGTAACCGCCTGATTCCCTCCAACGGTTTCCATTCCATTGCCTTCCTTGCGATGTTGTTCTCGCTTCTTCGCAACGTAGGGTCCTATCCAGCTCCATTTCATCCTGCGTATTATGTCGACACTCTCCAGAGCCTGGGATTGTCCGGAACGGATGCTGAGAGCTTTTGTCTTCTTCGTGTTGACTTTGAGGCCTGCCGATTTAGCTGAGGTGTCAAGGTGGGCTAGTGTTTTAGCCAGGTAGCTTAGATTATTTGACAGGAGGCATATATCGTCTGCATAGTCCAGATGCCGCAGTCTTGTTGTCATTGACCACCCAATGCCGCTGTTGTTGGGAGCAGGACGAACACGTCTGCAACCACCATTATAAACAAAATGGGCGACAGAGCACATCCCTGCCGAACGCCGCTCAGGACTGGAAAAGGCTGTGATGGCATTCCACCGTGAAGCACTCTACACTGGGCGCTGTCGTATGTCGCTCTGATGAGGGAAATAAGTTTTTCCGGTATCCCTCTCCTTCGTAGTCTCTGCCATATTCACTCCCTGCTCACACTGTCGAAGGCTTTAGCGAAGTCCACACCCACCACCTTTTTGTTGACTACAAAGCCGCCTTTGACACGCCGATAAGGTCAAAGTTCTTTGAAGCCCTGTCTAACTTTGGTATTCCAGCAAAGTACGTTCGACTTTTGGCTGATGACGTTGAGAAGCACACAAAGCTCCGTCAAAATAGGTAAAGACCGCTTCCTTTTAGTACCCATAAGAGCCTTTCGATTTTTTTTCTATTATTTTGACACTACCAAAAAGAACGGTCTTTACATGATTATAACATGCCTGATAACATGATATTTGCATATCATCGGCAAAAGCGAATCTGTGGTAAAACGGGCGTTCTCAGAGATAGAGAAGCAGTCAAAACTTATGGGCTAAGCGGTAAATGAGGATAAGACGAAATACCTTCAATCAACAGCGCAGTGAGTCAACGCTTGGACAATCTGTTGCAATGGGAGACTACAACTTCAAGGTTGTTAAGGAATTTGTCTACCTCGGAACGACGATAACCAGCGACAACAACACCAGTCTGGAAATCCGAAGAAGAATTACTCTTGCAAACCGATGTTATTACGGAGCTCAATAAGGAGTTCAAGAGCAGAGACCTCTCTCGGAAAACGAAAATTGCGCTATACAAGTCGCTTATCATCCCAGTCCTGCTATACGGCGCAGAAGCATGGACAATGTCAAAAAAGGATGAGGCGGCAATTGGCGTGTTCGAGAGAAAAGTTCTTCGGAGGATTTATGGACCTCTAAACGTTGGCGGCGAATTTCGCATCCGAATAAATCACGAACTGTACGAGCTCTATGGGGACACTAAGCTTGTCCAGCGCATAAAACAACAGCGACTGCGCTGGATAAGACATGTTACCCGTATGGATGATAACGCTCCAGCAAAACGGTTGTACAATCGGCATGCGATAGAGTTGGGAGGCAATCCCCCGCAGGGTCGACCAAAGCGGAGATGGCTCAACCAGGTGCAGGGAGACATTGCGAAGCTGGGAGTGTCCTCCTGGTGGAATGTCGCTCGGGACAGAGGCGAGTGGCGGGCATTAGTGGCAGCGGCCGAGACCGTAAAACGGTTGTGATGGCCAAAGAAGAAGAAGAAGATCAGTTAGACAGTTCAGTTTTGTTCAGTTCAATAAGATCCACTTATGCTACTGGCTCTGGGCATATCGTGGGTGAATAGGGATTATAGCGTACACAGAGGGAAAAAAGTGGTCAGAAAATAGGATTTCTTCATCTCAAAATATGAACAGAATGTTCTCTCAAATATTTGAATTCAGCTCACCCACCGAAAAGTATATGTGGGCATTCAGACATGCGTCTTCAGACGCATGGCAATAGCCTAACCGTTTGCGACGCGTCAAAGTTCTTTGAGTTTTCAGTTAGTCCGACAAAAATTTGTATTTCTTCAATAAATAACCAAAGCGGGTGGGGTGTAGTACAAGCGCAATTCTGCGGACCTGGACCTAGACGGTGGATCTGGACGGTGGACCTGGATAGTGGACCTGGACCTGGACGGTCGAACTGAACCATAAATTTTTCTTATGATTTTAAAATGTTCTCATAAACAGAACATTTAAACTCACATCAACATTTTTCGTTCTCAAAAAACAGTTCTTGAAGTGAGAAATTGTTCCGAAGTGACAAAATCCGTTCATGGCTAGTTTTTGTGACCGAATGTGCTCATTTTGAGTCCAATATTCTCAGTTTTTTCCCTCTGTGTAGACTCTTTAAAAATATTTGCTTAAACCTTCTGTTTTTCATCATATTTAGCAATTTCAAATCGCAGCAGACAAACACACGCTTCACATTGAGTTGACATTTGATAACATAACTCTGACTTTAGCAGCTGCACAGTTAACAGAGCTATGTTAAAAACAAAAAAAATGGGAACATTTCCCATAGTACATGATTACCTTACAGCCTCTTTGTATTTTGAGATTTAAGTAGGCTTTTCAAAAACTTTAGCCCTTGATGTGGTGTCTCCCATAAATTTCATTTCTTATTCGTCTTTCGAGGCGTTCAGTTGTTTTATTTCTTTTTTATTTTCTTGTTTAATTCTTTATACCAGCTCCAGCGGAACGATATTTCGTTGAAAATATCTATTTTTTCGTTTATAGTTTTGATAAACCAGTGCAATTCATACACAGACGCATAAGGAATTTCCAAAACTATAGGCCAAAAAGCTTGGTGTTTGCTGTTGAGAAATGTTTGCTGTTTTCTGATAGTGTTGGCAAAGTCTCGGCGAACTTTGTACCGCCCAACAGTCTATAAATGTAGTGAAAGTTTATATATTTATATTAAATATTTTTATTAATTTATGACTTTTAATCTCAAATGAATGCAAAAAATGTATATAGATTAATACTTCAAGAAAGACATTTGCACTTGGATTTATTTTCTTCAGCAAAACATCGTTGATGAAGGAAATTTTTTTCCTTTTGTTATCAGGCGCAAGCACAAAGCCGACACGTGAACATGCCACGTACCATGAAAAAAAACATGGATTTTCTAAATTCGATCCACAAACGCTTAAGGACTGGCCTTGTGATTTAGTTACTCGTTGAGGTGAATGTAAGGCGTATCTAAATGATGATTTCATCATCTTTGAATTTTTCTTTGAGTTTCTCTGTTGGAATCACATTGATCATCAGACTTTAGTTTTGGTTGGCTAGATTCGCAGCATTTTGAGCGAGCCAATATTTATTTAAGAATGAGCGGTGTTTAGCACATCCAAGAAGTTTAAAAATTCGTATCAATGGATGGCGCCTTCGTTTGTTGCACTGTCAATGGATTTGAATGAACGCAGAGAACCAACGATTTGATTCTGAATTACAAAGTTTAAGACATTCACATCTTTATTCTTAGGCAACAATTCGTTGTTTTTATACCCTGTGTTCTCGTTAAAAATGGGAAAGGGAATCATAAGGTTGAGCAAATGTATGAAACAGATATGGAAGCATTTCCGACTCTATAAAGTATATGTATTCGTGATCAGCGTCAAAAGCCGAGTCGATTAGCCATGTCCGTCTGTCTGTGTGATCGCGTCAATCTCTGAGTTTATTAGAGATATAGCCTCACCATGTAGGTAGGTGTATACCATACCCAGATCAAGTTTGTTTCAGACTTGTAAAAGTGTCCCTCTCCACCATTTAAGGGGAGGTTCTCCTGGATTTTTTTGAAAAAATCGATTTTTTTTTGACATTAAATGAAAGTTACATATAGTAGAATATTTGTCCAAGTGATATTTCAATACGACGCGTATTTCCGAGTTAGAGCGTGTCAAACGTACATGTCACCGCGCGGACAAACTAATTTCTAATCTAACGGACAAGCTTTCTTATCGTTCTTATCAAAAATTTAAATAATTTCATAATATTTTTAGAGATAAGTAAAAAAGCAAAAATAATTTTTTTAAAAGTCCATAAAATTTTAGAAATTGAATAGTATAATACTAAAATTATATTCTACGAGGGTTCCAGCGCCGCCATTCAGCCGCTATTTAAAATTTCAAATATTTTTTTTTACCGTCAATAAACCACGAATCAAAGTCAAGCATAAGCGTTGTCTTTTCATTTCCAAACCTTCAAATTTTTTTGTTTTCGGCCAAATCCAGGAGAACCTTCCAACAGATAAAAACTCTCAAAGAAACAATTTTGTATTTAACTAGAGCTTCGTGATGGCTCTGCGGACCTGGACGGTGGATCTGGACAGTGGACTTGGACTGGACTGGGCGGTGGACCTGGACCTCAATTTTTTTTTATACCCTGTTCCCATTAAAAATGGGAAAAGGGGGATCATGAAGTTGTGCAAAAGTATGTAACAGGTAGATTTGCAGGAAGCATTTGCGACCCTATAAAGTATATATATTCTTGATCAGCATCAACAGCCGAGTCGATTTTGCCATGTCCGTCTGTCCGTATGAAAGCGTCGATCTCAGAGACTATAATAGATAGAGCCACACATTTTTGCATGTAGGTAGGTGTATAACCCGATTCAAATCGAGTTTGTTTCAGATTTGGAAAATATTTTCCCCTCCCCCTGTAAACTGTCAGAGCCACAATTTTTAAGTTAGACCCTCGAGACTTTATGTATATCATGTAAGGCCAAATATCTATCTATTCTGAAAAGATCAATAAGATCGGACAAAAAACACCGAAGTTATATACGAATCAATTTTGCTTGTAGGAGAGAGGGGGTCTTGCATTGTCAGTTATCGCGCGCGACCGCATGTGCGCATTCGTTTGTCTGTATGTTGGAGTGTGTATGTGTGATTGTGTGTGTATGTAAAAGGAAGACAGCACCGAAATCCCTTACTTGTTTTTGATATTAAAATGTTCTCAAAAACGGAACATATCAACTCATCAAGATTTTGCATTCTCAAAAAAGTTATTTTATTGAAAAAAGTTGAAATTGATTTTAAGGGAACCATTTAGGTTCGCAAAAATTTTTTCGTTTTTTTTGGCTTAAATTTCGTTAGGTGTTAAAAACATCCTAATAAGTCAAAAGACTATGTTTTTCCAGAATTTTTTTTAGGTAGGTCGGGCATAAAATCTTATAGCGCACATTGAGTATTTATGTTTTGCTTGTTATATTTTTTGGCTGTTGTCAGGTAAGCTGAAAAAGCCTTAAAGTAGCCGGAAAAAGGAGACCGCGACCTCGCTGCGCTGCTCGTAACAGTTCAATGCGGATACAAAGCGATTTTAGAAATCATGGAAGCCGCTGAATAAATGGTCAATTGCCGATGTTTCGCTAGGACGTTCGATGATCAACGCATCAACGAGGCTAGAGGGTCATGCACTGGGCGCTAAGTGCTGGGCTCGCAGAAGGGAGAGGTCCTTCAGTGGGAACGTGACGTCCAGGAAGGGGTAACCTCTATGAACTGGCGTAGGAGATATACTGTAGTACTCCTCAACTTACTTTGACCGACCCTCGTATTTAGAAAAGTTAATAACTACTATCTCAAAATCAAATACAAAACAAAAATTAATAAAAACTAAAATATTAAAAAGTTCTATCGCTCGTATTTGAAAAAAATTCAAATTCAAATTTACTGTGTTTAGAAAAACATTAAAAACCACGAAAAAAGTCTATTAAAAATATATTTATTGAAAAAAGTAGTTAAAACTTTAAACGCGATTATCTCGAAGCCATTTTTCAACTGGTTGGGAGGATAACTTGAGTAAATGTGCCGATTTTCAAATTCTTTTTTTAAATACTTCTAATACCATTCTCGTATTACTAGGATATTTTGGATCGGTCAAAAAATGGAGGACCTAGGACCAAAAAAAGGGCAAAAAGTCGATTTACGAAATTTGACTTGAAACCCCGTTACTCCCTTTATAATGACCGTCCCAAATTAGTATATGATAACCACATCAATTCTTCTCAAAAATCTCAATAGTTTTGAATTTTGGTCAACTTTGGAAACGGATCAAACAACAACCGATGCAACAACAACGAAAAAATTTGTTTTTTTTCTTTCATTAATACCTTCAAATAAACTAAACCGCATATTGATGCGTCTCGGTCTTAAAGTGAGAAAATCAGTCGATTAGTTTTTGACCGATTGTGCTATTTGAGTTCAATGCTCTCTGTTTTTTCCCACTGTGTAGTCAATAAAGGATACACTAAATAAAGAGACAGTTTTGCTTCATATTTCCGTCATCGATGTGAGCGAGCTAGGTAAAAATATGTGATGATGATTTGATTAGATAACACAAGTTTACAAAAAAAATGGGGGAAAGTTAACTTCGGCTCGGCCTTGCAGCCTTCCTTTGAAAACTAAAAAGTTTTTCTAACTAAGACTACTTTTTTGACCTTATTTTTCTATGGGATCTATACTTTATAGATGTCTGATTTCGACCAAACTTGGAAATTATGGATAAGCATAATACACTGTTAATTACGAAATTTAGAGGCGATCCCATTAAAAACAAAAAAGTTCATACTGCAGCTATAAGCTATAGTCATCCGATTTTGATTAAACTTTGTAGAAATGTGTTAAAGTATATAAATTAAGAATATGCCAATAAAAAGGACGTTTTCATTAAAAACAAAAAAGTTTTCCTCACTCGAACTAGTTTTTCGACCGATCGTTCCTATGGCAGCTATAAGCTATAGTCATCCGATTTCGACCAAACTTTGTAGAAAGGTGTAAAAGTATATAAATTAAGTGTATGCCAATGATAAGGACGTTTTCATTACAAACAAAAAAGTTTTTCTCACTAGAACTAGTTTTTTGACCGATCGTTCCTATGGCAGCTATATGCTAAAGTCATCCGATTTCAACCAAACTTTGTGAAATCATGGGAATGGATAGTAAACTAAGAAATACGCACTTTGGAGGCATTTCCATTAAAAACAAAAAAGTTTTTCTCTTTAAGACTAGTTTTCGACCGATCGTTCCTATGGCAGCTATATGCTATAGTTATCCGATCCGGCCGGTTCCGACAAATGTGCAGCGTATATGTACCAGAAGACTTCGTTCAAAGTTTGGTGAGGATAGCTTTAAAACTGACGGAGGAGATAGCATAGAAACAGACGGACAGACGGACAGGGCTAAATCAACTCAGCTCGTCATGCTGATCAAGAATATATATACTTTATGTGGTCGGAGATGCTTCCTTCAATGCGTTACAAACATCCGCTCAATTTTATAATACCCTCTGCAAGGGTATAAAAACGGACCTAGGTGGCTACCTTGAGGTAACCCAGAGGTTACAAACACAGGCTTTGAAGTATTAGAACGTAGCAGAACTTTTTGAGTTTTATATTTCAAATAGGACGAGATCCAAAGTATAAAAGGGTAGGCAAATCCTAATCGATCGAGCTTAAAGAGGAGAAGATCATGGTTCAGCGAGTCAAAGGCTTTACTGAAGTCGGTGTTAATGACCTAAGGAATCCATCATTAACCAAAGAAGTAAATTCTAGCAAATTGGATGGACCGACTCTACATAAATCCGTGCTGGAAAGGTGATAAAATCGATTTACAATAGTGCTGTAAGGCGGAGGTTACAATCTCTTCAAATAATTTCTTCTTCTCTTCTTCTTGGCCATCTGATGGTAATAAAATCATCACAACCGTTTTACGGTCTCGGCCGCTGCCGATTTAGGAATAGCGAATAGCTTAGCAATGCCTCTTTGATTGGAAATATCAGATTTTCTACCCTTTTTATGGAGAGGAATAATATAAGACTCTTTTCAAAGAGTTAAAAAGTCTGAAGAATCAAGTGATATATTCGGGGTGTCCTCGAAATCTCTAGAATTTTGGCTTCGGTTGGTTTACAAATGCGTCGGTGTCCCAGAACTTCGAGAGATTTCGTTTTTTCGAAAGTCTAGTTCGAAAGTCGAGTTCAGGTGTGTGTGTATAAGATTATGGTCCTACTACAAAAACAGTGATATATTGCGTGGGTTCGTGAATTCGCTATTGGTTGGTTAATGTATTGGCTGGTTTGTGTATTGGTTGGTTTGCCAAAATCTCAACAAATACGAGAGGCTTGAAACCAACCGAAAGAGAATTGGTTATGGGTTGGAATTTGGTTGGAAGAGATTTTTTGGGACACCGCCGATTGAAAAGCTTAAGCAACGGCTTGCATCGCAACTAGGAATGTTGTCAGGCCCAGGAAAGTATGTAGACTTTAAGGATTTCAAAAAGGAAAGTAAAGAGGTTTCAGAAATTGTGGGAACATATATTGAGTTGAAAGACTTTCAGCGCGTGAAAATACATTAAGAATGTTGGCTATCTTCTCTGGTTAAAAAGTTGACTTTATTTTGCAAAACTTGGGTAATTTGATTGATAAGATGATGCTTGTTATTCCGTTGTGGATGCCAAGAAAGAAAATCCCCTCATTAAATGAAAACCTCGTCTTACTTTGGTAGCAAGATATAAAACAAAATGTCTTGTCGTTTATCGGTTTGGATTTAGTTTTGTTTTTTGTTTTTTATTTTGTTCTTTTTTTTTTATTAATCACTTCTTAAACGTAGGTTTTAGTTTTTAGTGGTTGGTTTTCACTTTGTTTCACTTGGTTTCATTTCCTCATACATGTTCTAGAAAATATGAATTTTGGTTTTTTGTCCATGGTGTATATATATATGTAAGTATATATAATATAGGGTGTGTGGGTGTGTGTGTGTGTGTGTGTATAACATTACACAGTTATACAACTGGGACTCTTTTCGGGTTATTTTGTCTGTGGTTTTTCTCTCAATTTTAAACGCTATGCATGTCTTGTTTAATGTTTGGTTGGGTGATTTAGTTGATCTAGTTAGTTGTAATTTTCATTGTTTCAGCTCGTCTTATACTTAAGTAGTAGATGGTAAGTGGGTTGGTTGGTAAGTACGCGAACGGAAAAACGAAGATGATCATACAAAAAATATATATATATTGTATATATATATATATATATACTATATGTAGAGGAGTACATGTATATAAATATGTATGTCTAAGGTATATAGGCAAGGTATATAGGTTAGATATATGGTGTATATATATGTATATATAGAGATTTATATGCTCGAATTAGAAATTATTGTTTTTGGGATCTAGGTCGCTAGGTGTGTGTGTGTGTGTGTGGGTGTGTGAAAGTGTGGAGTAACTTGTTTCCCATTCAATGGAAGTACATATATAATATTATGATTATACAATTTTGAACAGTTTTAGATATATCAGAAGACCAAGTTACCGTTATAAGTCGTTAGGCTTTAGGCTTAAATAGTTTAGAACAACGCTTTTTTTATAACTTCTTACAAAACAAATCTCTAACAGCTTTAGCATTTAGTTTCTTTGGTTGTGTTTGGATGATTGGTCTGCCTTCCCTCTTTGTACGTTCGTCTAATAGGGATAGAGATTCTTGCGCTTCAGTTCCATATCCAAGTCAGCCAGTTGTTGCAAAAAACCATCATTGGGCCGGATCTCCCGACGCATGCGCACCGTTCTTATGGCATCTACAGCTGACATTTTGCGACAAATCATCAAATAGGCCAGAACACAGGTGGCCGATCGTGACATGCCCACCAAACAGTGCACCAGTATTTTACCTTAATTAGAAAGAGATAACTATAGTAGCGAAAATAATGGTTAAATTGCTGGGAGAATGAGGAGAAAAAAAAAAAAAGAAAGAGAGAGAAAGCACACCCAATAAAAATCGGTGGAAACTCTATTTTTTGCAAAAAAAAAAAAAATTAAGGGATTACATAATAATTAATAAATTATGATTGGATAAAATAAATATCTAAAAAATTATTTTTCGTTTAGTAACAAAGTTAAACACCCAAACATAAAAAAAAAACCACCCCACAAAAATATTAATTTTTTAAACAGAGTTTGGAATAAAATTGAGATATAATGGACAATTTTTATTTTATTTCAATTATAAACTATAGTCATATTCATCATAATCAGATTTTAGTGATTTAATAAAATTTAAATATTTTTTTTTTATTATATATAAAAAAAAATTAAAATTATTTTTAATATATAAAATACTCGATACAAGCGGTTCTGATGTATCCATAGCCCTGTGAAAAACGTCACTCATATTATTAAGACGACTATTTTGCCTGGCATGTGATCTCCGATCTCGCTTATAGTATTTATTTCGGGCCTCGGAAGCGTTTTTCTCCAAGACATCCAACAGGAAGAACTGCGTTTTCTATTATTTGGTATCCGTGAACCAACAATTTATGCACGGTCGCTGACATGGGGTACCAAGGATAGCTGTTCATGTACATGGAAGCAGTTTTTTTTTCACAAACTCTTTAAATTTGATAGCGCTTATTTTATACTCGCAGGAAAGACACAAATGCGGAAATTATGGAGGACTTTTACGTCAAACTGCAATATTGAACTAAACAACTTAACATTAGAAAATAGTTTCCTTGCGGTATTTCCATCATTCGAGTTACCACAACCAATTCGAATTCAAACGGTCTTAGATTGCTTATTTGCTGGTCCAAATTGAATATTTGATTTAAAATGCTGTCCTTGGTTTCTT
Organism: Lordiphosa collinella; assembly: GCA_018904265.1. Taxonomy (NCBI): domain Eukaryota; kingdom Metazoa; phylum Arthropoda; class Insecta; order Diptera; family Drosophilidae; genus Lordiphosa; species Lordiphosa collinella. The sequence goes on along the minus strand of JAEIFV010001284.1, from coordinate 18 downwards.
TTAAAAATTCGATTTTAA
>JAEIFV010001283.1:0-69989 GCA_018904265.1 Lordiphosa collinella | reverse complement strand
ATCGCCTCGGAAAAATATTCCATAGCCGATATATCGTGTTTTTGGACAAAAATATCGATATTTCAATATATCGATGTTATTTCCGACATCCCTAGTGTGCACCCATCACCACACTAACGACTGGTAATGCAGGGTCGTACCGATCGGTACGTTTTCCGGACATTCCCATACAAAACTCGTTAGGCAAATACTTGGCTGGTGGTTGGTCTGGTGGCGAGTGCTCAGTACGAAGAGTGGGAGAATTCGTTAATGCCGCACCGGTGCAGCAAAAAAGAATGAATAGAACGCCTTTTGAGATCCGAAACGCCCCCTGCTCGCAGCATTGGTAATCGGAAGAAGAAGAATTTATAGTTACTACGAAATCGTAATCGGGAATTGTTTTCTCATTATCTGAATAGTCGAGTTTATTGAAATGAAAAGTATTAAAACACGGAAAGTAATGATGATATGGCCGCTCTGATTTACTCGAAAACTATTTCTGCATTTTGAAGATTCTAGAGATTTGTCACAAGAAATCTCATTAAATCCGCTAAGACCAAATTCCGGGTGACATACAAATTTAGTTCGGTGCAATACTTCATTCAAATAATCATTTGTGTATGTACAAATAGTATGTACTAAGGTAATCCCTTACACTGCATATTACATTTCTTTATAAGGTCAATTGTATGTTAAGCTTTGCACAATCGCCATTGCTGGCCAAATTAAGTGGCAAGTCTTTTGTTTGGCTCTTCGCAACTTGTGCAATGCATAGTACATATTTGCACAATTTAAAAGCCAACTACACTCGCTTGGCCTTTATGGTTAATGTGAAGTAAGCATGGTTGGTGCGGCAGCATCGGTTGCCTCTAACTGGACACTGGATAGGGTTGGCTTAGAGTTGCCTGTTGACATGCTGTAAATTTGAAAACAGCCATCCACTGGATAAAGAGTTGCATGTTGGCTCAAAGCAAACGATTTTGCTGTTGGCTGCTTTATTTGTGTGCGGGTTTGTACAACAAATTAACTGCGGTTAGTTGTGGAGCAGGCAGAGCCAACCAGAACTGCCAGAGGATTTGGCCATGTTGTTAGTTGGCAGCAAGTGATGAGCGCAGCTTTGCGCTTGTCATGGGTAGCCAGGAGAAGGTCGTTGTTGAGTTAAATGGTTTGTCTGTTTTGGAACATTAATTTTGTGCAGCAACTCAACCAGTTGATGCAGAAATAAGACCAAAATGTGCAACCATGATTAAGCTGGGGAATAGCATAAATAGTTTATTAACTAGTCAAAAGTAAATTAAATGAAAATAATTAGAATAGTAGAAATAGAAAATCTCTCTTTAAATTAATGAAAATTAAGTTCAAACTTATTGTAGTTCAATGATTACGTTTTAGCATTTACTCAAACCTTTTCCATTCTCACATCAATTATTTATTAAACACTTTGGCCAAAAACAATTTGTCCATCGTCGCATTACCTCAGGAAAAAGTCACGTAGCGAATGCATAAAATTTCCCTAAAGGAGTACAAAAAAATGCCAAACTTTCATGCATTTATGCAAAATGAGAAACATGGGACCCCAAAAAGAAAAGAGAAGGCATTAAGCTGCTGTGCGTGTCGCACTAATTTAACGCGAGAGTCCTTCGCCCAGCACGCACAACTTATAAAAATTTCAGACACACTTCGCACAGAGTTGCATGTCCAAACTAGCAATTTTACCCGCTTTGCATAATTCACGAACAGATTGTGATCCCCGGGATACGTGTGAATGACTCAAGGCTCTGGGCAACCATATTTATGTGAACTTTCGGACTAAATTGCATTAGCACCGCAATTAAATCAAACTGTGCAAGCGTACTCAAATGATCTCTGGCCGCAGAAGCAGGCAGCAGAAGTAATTAAAAGAAATTCAAAAGCCAATTCAATTTAAATTTTGATGGAATTGATTGAGTTTCGGTTGCTGCGGTTTTTGCGGCATATCTAACAGATACAAGTAATGATTTATTTATGCTTACAGCTGGGTGAGCTGGCTTCTGGCATTGCCATCATCAGGAGTTAGAGCTCAAGTTTCGAACATTCTGGTTAACCGCAAATTCTGTTTGCATATGTGCGCTCGAGTGTGTGTGTGTGTTAACCTTCTACATGTGGCTTCTGCCGACAAGTTTTCATAATTTTCCTGCGGTTTTACTAATAAATGTCAAATTGCAGCTGAATTTGATAGTTGCAAGAAATTTGTGAGACATGCATAAACATTTAAGTTTATTCAAAGTAAAATGATTTTGATAAGAAAGTACAACTATTTTTATACTCTGTACCAGAGGTACACAGAGTATATTAAGTTTGTGTAAAAGTATGTAAAAGGCAGAAGGAAGCATCTTTGCCCTTATAAAGTATATATATTCTTGATCAGCATCAACAGCCGAGTCGATCTAGCCATGTCCGTCTGTCTGTCTGTCTGTCCGTATGAACAAACAGATCTCAGAGATGGTAAGAGTTAAAGGTTTGACATGTTTGGGGCATAAGTTTATTTTAAATTTTTGCCATGCCCCCTCCCGCCCCAGCAAGGTTCGTTCCTTCTGGACATAATTAATAATCAGGATTATTTATCGATCCGCCAAAGTAATGGTAAAGATCGGATGATCGGTTGTCTAGTTATAAGGAATACAAACAACGGTGATGGGCAGCACTTCACACACTGAACCCAAAAATTGCTCCTTTCGGGATCAACTCTATCCAAAACGTGATTAATAATGGGTTGTTCTGATGAAATGGCGTAAATTAAACCCGTCCGGGATCAAAACTTTGATCCCGGTTTTTGCCTTGCCGGGCTTAAGCTGATCCTTTCCGAGATCAATTTCAAAATACATAAAAAAAATGGTGGGGGGGGGGGGGGGGGGGGGGACTATCTTTCTTGTTTGAAATGCAGCGTGGTCCAAAAATCCATTTTTTTCGTCAAAAACGTCAAAATCGGCGGTGTCCCAGAAATCTCTTTCAACCAAATTCCAACCCAAAACCAATTCTCGGTGTCCTAGAAATCTCTTTCGGTTGGTTTCAAACCTCTCGTGTTTTGTTGGGAGATTTTGGCAAACCAACCAATACAGAAACCAGCCAATACACTAACCAACCAATAGCGACTTCACGAACCCACGCAATATATCACTGTTTTTGTAGTGGGAGCATAATCTTATACTCACACCTTTCGAACTCGACTTTGAAAGAAAACGAAATCTCTCGAAGTTCTGGGACACCGACGGATTTCTCTAGCGATTTGCAAGCCAACCGAAGCCAAAATCTCTAGAGATTTCCAGGACACCCCCGATTGATTTTGCATAGCTAATTTTTTGGCAGTAGATAATTTAATGAATTATAACACACGTCTAAAAAATTATATATTTCCGCTAAGGAACCTAAGGAGTAGTACTCTACGATAATATCAAACATAGTTTAAAAATTAGTAAAAGTTCTCAAAAAAAAAGTGCCGAAAAAGGGTTAAAATATGCATTTTAAGCATTTTCCCAAAAAAACAGTTTCGTGTTCAGCACACAAAAATCATCTAGAATCACCACCAAACCTTCAATATACTGAGAGAGTCTAATTTTGTTGCCTTGAGAAGTCAGGTATATTATCAATTCCAGTTCCACTCCACGGAAACGGAATTGATTCAATTTCTTACAACACAAAAACGAAAGCGTTTTTCGATTTATAAAGTTACCTTGTTGGCCAGTGAAATGAAAAGTAATTGACAAATTACGCACTCGTACAGTTGCCAAATGAATATGAGGTTAATTTTGCATAATTCTGTGATCAATTAAGAACTTATTTATGTAATTTAAATTAAATTTAAGTCTTTAAGAGAATTAAAAATAATTTTTTGTTAAATGTCTCGAGAAATTGGCAGCTTCAGCTAAACCAAAACGAAAAAATCTGCCGCATGTTCCATTTTCGATCATTTCGCTTAATTCTCTCGTTCTAATTTCGTTTGGCCCGGGTTTTGCCAAAAGTAAAACTTAAGCAATTTCTTTTGTAATTGAGAACAGCAAATCCAAATCGAGACGGAATTGCGTTCGGTTTACTTTTTAAAACGTAGCTGACTTAAGAACATGTCTGAATATTTAACCTATACGACACCTACTACTTCAGCAGTTGCCTTCCGAAGTTCCCAAATGATTTAGGCCCGATTTCTCAATGTGCGGTTAGTCAACTTGGCAGGCATTTTAGCCGAATTTGCGTATCTCAGGCTTGGTGTGGCGCAACCGGAGGAACAGATTTAACCGCTGCTCGAGCACTGGTTAAAGTTAACCGCGAATTCAGTGCCGATGGAATTATCGATATATTTTATCGCAATACAAACAGCTGGCTCCAACATTTGATGTGTTTATTTTATTATTTGCTGCCACAAAATGTTTTTGAATAAACGAATTTTTCAACTCCATACAATGAAAATTGAACTTGAAGAGGCAGAGCAACGTATAAAAAATGCAAGGGAGTACAGGAAGAGGCCTAATTACTTAACTGATCTGTATTATGCCACATTTGTTCAATGATTCAGGTTGACAAAATCTATATGTAAAATAATTTATGCTAGGATTAGAGATTAAGTTAAAGCCTTGACTTCATTTGCCATTCATTATGTTGTGACTTGGATTGTTAGCAGGACTTGGCGGCGCTGCGTTCTTATGCATGTGGCAACTTTCCACTGCGGTTGACTTCTGTGAAGTCAGCGTTCCTTTGATAAGCCGTGCAAGTAAACAAGTGTCCCCAGCTATTGCTTTTGATTCATCGCAATCAATTTTAATAAATTTTTTCGCAAAAATATTACCAGCAGCATTTAATAGCTTTAAAAAAGACATAACAAAAAAACCTAATTTGTTGACCGTGACTGGTCACCCTAACGCATCGATGGGAACTTATCGATATCGGATGAAATTGCTGTTGAGAAAACCAAATCACTTGACCGCTTGTCAACTGGAGGAACAAATTTGACCGGCGGTTGGCCAACCGGAACCTTTGAGAAATCGGGCCTTAGTGCGGGCACTGAAACTTTTTCCGGCCGTTTTGTTAGATGCGTTGACTACGTTTTAAAAAGTTAGCCAAGACAATACACAAAATCACTTTATTTAAAAAGCTGAGTTTTTTATAGTAAAAGGTTTATATTTAATAAAAAAAAGTCCTTAAAGTCTCATGCTTATATATATGGAATGAAAATAGCCTGTAAACAAAATACATGGAAAACAAAAAATGTTTTCACACTAAAATTAGTTTACCGACCGATTGCTCCCATGGAAGCTTTATGCAGTTATCATCCGATCTTGATAAAACATTGATAATTGCTCCCATGGATGCTTTATGCTATTATCATCCGATTTTGATGAAACATTAATAAATTGTGTGAAAGCACAAAAGATAAATATATGCCTATTTAAAGGACGGTTCTATTGAAAACAAAAAAGTTTTTCTTACCAGACAATTTTTCAGTCCGATTTTCACCAAACTTCGTCAAATCATGAAAAAGCATAGAAAACTAATAAATACATAGTTTGGAGACGATTTCAATGAAATAAAAAAGGTTATTCGCACTAAAACTAGTTTTTCGATCGATTGTTCCTATGGGAGCTATATGATATAGTAGTCTGATTTTGATTTAGGTTATATAAATTATGTAGGTACAATAGAAACAACTAATGCCAAATTTTCATTAAAATAGCTTAAAATTTACCCTTGCTACGAATATATAGTGGATCGGTCGGAATATGACTTCTAGGTAGAAGAATGTTTTTGTTTTCAATGCTTGAGTCCCTAAATTCAGCCCTTATTAATATTTTCAAATATATTTGAAAAGTTTGGACCAATTCGGATTACTATATCCTATAGCAATTATAAGTGCCATTAAATAGATTTGCTAAATTTTGTCGAAGTCGGATATAAGATTGGCTTATGACCGATCGTTCTGAAATGGGTCTAATTAATAAACATTTTTTTGTTTTCTATGCTCCAAGGGTATAAAAACTTCGGCTGTGCCGAGAAAAATTGAAAATTGAATTGAAATATTTGTACATGTGACTGAGACGTAAACGCAATACAAGGAATTGTTCTAGTTATTCGAAGACCAGTCCAAATATAAATTTGCTAGGCTGGGCAAAAGTTTTACCGAAAAAACGGAAACCAATTTAAATCAAAACTCACACGCACTGAGACACTCGCATACAAAACACGTACAGATACTGGTACCACATGTCGACTGAGCAATGAAATTTGCATTTGTCCGGATAAAATGTTTTTGCTCGATATTTTTTTTGTTCTTAAAGTCAAACGAAAATTTTCCAGCTAGTTTAATTTGACATTTTAATTATGCAAATTTCACCAATGGCAAATAATAGATAAGACCAATTAGCAGCAAGGTAAAGTTTTTTTTTTTTGGCCAAATTAATTGAAAGAGCTTGGCAAGTGACTGTGAGAGAGAGATAAACGAAGTAGCAAGTTTGTCTTGTGATTAGCATTTGATTCCGGAGAATAATGAAAGAGAAATTAAAATGGATTCAAATTCTTAATGGTTGAGCGTGCACTTTGTTTGTTTGGCTTAAAGCAGAAATTATTGGAGAACTATTTTCGAAAGGGCAGACTAAATATTAAACACTCGAGCTTTAAATAGTAAAAGCAAAAAAATGCAAGCTGTACACATTTTTTACCTTTATGTGGGTATAAATTAAGCTGCTTTAGTATTTAAAAAACACACCAAAGAGGCGATGCTTACTACCGCAGGACCGCAATTTGTATACCCTTTAATGAAATGGGATTCCAATTAAATCTGTGGGCGACAACACCTCCCAAAGTTTGCAGGTCTATACAATTGCCACCTATTAAATCTTAATGATTCATTCTAAACTCATAACAAGAAAGAAATTCGGTCAAGCCCGACTGTACCTGTGAAGTGCTGTCCATCACCGTTGCGTCCGGTGCTGCCCTTATCACTCGACAACCGTTAATCCGATGTTTACCATTCCTTTGGCGGATCGGATAATCTTGATTTCAAAATATGGCAGGATGGTTCGAACCTATAAGTCTATAAAACTGACGGAGATATGACGTTTTTTCCAAATTGCGGGGGCGGGAGTGGGCGTGGCAAAAATTGAAAATAAATTTGATCTGCCTGCAAGTGTAAGAAGTTTTTGTCCCATACACGTCGAACCTCTATCTCTAACCATCTCTGAGATCTGTTTGTTCATACGGACAGACGGACAGACTGATAGACGGACGGACAGACGCATATGGCTAGATCGACTCGGCTGATCAAGAATATATATACTTTATAGGGTCTGCCTGTTACATACTTTTACACAAACTTAATATACTCTGTGTACCTCTGGTAAAGAGTATAAAAAGGAGACCCTGCAGTCTGCGCCAATTACCGCCGGATCAGTCTCCTACCCATTGCATATAAGGTTCTGTCATGTATCTCATGTGAACGTCCAAAGCCGAGAATGAGCGAACTGATCGAACCTTATCAGTGGGGCTTTAGACCTGGTAAATCCACCATAGACCAGATATTCTTACTGAGAAAAATACTGGATAAAACCCATGGGACGGAAATCAAAACCTACCATATTTTTGTTCATTATAAAGCCGCTTTTGACACACCGATAAGGTCAAAGTTCTTTGAAGCCCTGTCTACTTTTGGTATACCAGCAAAGTACGATCGACATTGCATGATGACGTTTAGAAGCACACAAAGCTCCGTCAAAATAGAAAAGAACCTCTCCGAGCCTTTCGATACCAAGAGATGTTTTCGGCATGGTGACACCTTATCTTGTAACTTCTTTAATCTGCTGATGGAGTATATACTGGGCCAGTGCCCAAATGCCAGCAGATCGGGTACCATCTATTATAAAGAGGTAATGCTACTTGCATATGCCGATGATATTAACATTATCTTTAAAAACGAACGGGCGGTAAGCAGGGCGTTTTCAGAGATTGAGAAGCAGTCAAAACTTATGGGCTTAGCGGTAAATGAGAAAAGGACGAAGTTCCTAGTCGTAGTGCGCAGAGAACCTACGCGTCTTGGACAATTTTTAGCAATGGGAGAGTACAACTTTAAGGTTGTAAAGGACTTTGTCTACCTGGGAACGATGATTAACAGCGACAACAACATCAGTCTGGAGATCCGAAGAAGAATGACTCTTGCAAACCGATGATACTACGGGCTCAGTAAGGACTTCAAGAGCAGAGCCCTCTCTTGAAAAACGAAAGTTACGCTTTACAAGTCGCTTATTATCCCAGTCCTGCAATACGGCGCAGAAGCATGGACATTAACAGTATTGGATGAGGAGGAGATCAGCGTGTTCGAGAGAAAAGTCCTTCGGAGGATTTATGTACCTGTAAAAGTTGGCGAAGAGTTCCGCACCCGTATGAACCACGAACTGTAAGAGCTCTATGGGGACACTGATCTAGTCAAGCGCATAAAACAACAGCGGCTGCGCTGGCTTGGACATGTTACTCCTATGGATCCAGTAAAAAAATTGTACAGGCGGAAGGCGAACGAATTAGGGAAAGGAAGAAGGGTTGGACGCCCGAAACTATGATGGAAAGATCAGGTGCTGAAAGATGTTGAAGCGCTTGAACTGACCAACTGGTGCCAGCTCGCACAAGACAGAGGCGAGTGGCGGGCTTTAATTGCAGCGTTTGAGACCGTGAAACGATTGTGATTGTATTATCGGGCCAAATAAGAAGAGAGATGGAGGATCTGCAACGTGGTCAGGTCGATCATGATGTACGCGCAGCTTCCTAGTACTAGCTGGAATGGTGCCGCTAGACCTGTTAGAATGGAAAGCAGGAAGGCAGATAAACATCGACGAGATAGTGCAGTGACGCAATGGCAGGCTGATTGCAGACATAAGGCCGTGGGTGGGTAGACAGCACGGACAAACCGACTTTTATTTGCACCATTTCTGCTGAGATTTTGTAATCCTTGCGTCTGGCTGAACGACAGCGAAATTAGAGCTCAATCCCTAGATAGCAGAGCTCGTAAATAACAATTGAACATTTTTGCCCTTACGGTCTGCTCAATAACAAAACCGAAAAAATCCATGCACGCTTGCTCTCGCTCTGAACACTTCGTTTCACTTTGTTTTTGTTTTCAGTTGACTGTTCTCAGTTGAGCGTTGCTTGTCTTGCTCTTTCAATAACAATTTATAGACAGCGATCCGACTGAGCGCTCGCACATTAAGAGTCAATAGATGAGCAAAAAGCCGAACGACTCACCTCAAAGGTTTTTTTTTTCATTTATATGTTTTGTGTGTGTGTGTGGCTTGTGTGAGTCGCAAGCCCAAACAGACACCTCACTCACACATACAAACACACAAACGCAAATGACTTTTATCTTCTTCGCTCGCGACGATCTGCTCAGTGAATGAGCAGAGCAAAATGTAAACAAATCCATTGGTTGTTCGTTGAGCAGTGAGCGATTCGTTCATGAGCCGATGTGAACGTTTCATCTCTGACTTTTTGCTCAAAGGGTCCGTAAATAACTGTTATTTTTGGATAACGGAAAACGGTCAATTGTTATTTGCTAGCTCTGCTAGATAGGAATCTAGTGGAGGCCTTCGTAACATCTCCCCCCTTTTGAAGTAATACTTAGAGGTGTTTCCGTAAGAGGGGAACGGACAGAAGAGGAGGTTTTATTGGGTAAGGAATTCCGAGTCCCACACTTCTTGGCGTTTTCCCCCTAAACAAAAAAAAAAAAAAAAAAACAAACATACCAAAAACACAAGCATACAAACGCACAAACCTCCACATTTATATTAGTAAAAAGAATGTATAAATGACCAAATACCCAGTGCCAACATGCTTCTCATTAACAATTTGTCTAAACGTATAATACGTATTTATATATAATTTCATTTCATTCAATGCTTTCAATGATTCTCATTTTCAAATTGCCTGCAAAACATGGTTTAAAATTATGACCGCAAATTTGTAAGCTCTTATAATTTCTTATGCAAACAAACAATTATTTGTAGTATTGTACAACTCGAAAGCAAAATATCAATAATTATTACAACAAATGGCCATAATTGTTTATCCAGCAAAGTAAACCAAATCCAACCAAAACTCAAAACGTAAGCACGGGCGAAAACAATTGTGAAATAATATGTCTAACATTTTAGACCAAAACCAAACCGCAAATAGGAAATTGAAATGGAAATAGAAATTGATAAATTTGTTTGCAAAATTCAGGCTGAATAATTAAGTAACTCAATTTTTTTTATTTAAACAGCACTTGATTTCATTTCTCAGCCCACCTATGCCAATAACTCGATTAAAACTTAAACAGTTCAAAATGGCTTTTCCCCTGTTTTATTTTTTTTTAAACTTCAACTTCAAAGCTGCAAAATGCCGCTCATTAAATTTTCATGCTTGCCTGCAGTTCAAGGCAAAAATATACGAGCATCGGCATTGCAATTGCACTGTGAAGTTGGTACAATGGCAGCGGCCTCTTCATTTGCTGCCGCTTTTGTTGTAAACACAAGAAAAGAAACGAGAAAAAAAAAATCGCGCAAGGAAGGAGAAAGGAATAATAATAGAATAACACAGGTAAGGCGAGGAAGGAGCCTTGGATCCTGACCACCGGCATTGACTAAGTAAAAAGCACGAACTATTAAAGCGCAAAAGAGTTTAAATTTTAATAATAAATAATAAATGGCAAGGCCACACTCAGAAAAAACGAATGGCTAGAATTAACACCGTTTTGTACTTAAAAGTTCTAGTATACATCATTGGTGAATGCGCTCAAATTAAGTACGAAACATTCTTAATGGAAAACGACTGTTGATATTATTAAAATCAAGAACTTTTTGTAATTTCGAGAAATTTAAAAAAAAATTTAGCTCTCACTGCAAGTACACAATAGACTCAAACTCCAAAAGGTATGCATCGGAAAATGCGAATTATTTTAAAACGGAACTGTTCTACAAATTCTCAACTGGTTACCATACCATCTTGGTATTGTGTTAATTCATGTACTCAGAAAACAAAATCAAGAACTTTGTACTTGAATTTAAGTCTAATGATAGTGAGAGCGACATAGTTTACAGATTTTGCTTTCTACTCTCTTATAATGTTATTCTGTGTTGCTGGACAGATCATATGTTCCTTACTATAAAATAGAGTTGTACAATTTCAACAATTAAGTACATTTTGAACTTTTTTTGAAATCTATTTAATTACTGAAGGTTGTAATATTCTAAAGTCAACCCTGAATAGCTCTCAAAAGATTGCTGAATCCTTGGTTTCAAAGTATATTGTTTGTTAAGTTAAACCAAGAACTGAAGCCCTAAATATGATTTAATCAATAAAGTAAAAATATCTAAGTCTGAGTCTAAATGAGATAAATGATATTCCGAAACTCTTCATATTTGGATAAGCCAACTAAGAGTCGATGGACAGGCTTATCCAAATATGAAGAGATTCTACTAAGAGTCGATGGACAGGCTTATCCAAATATGAAGAGATTCGGAATATTATTTAGTTTAGTTTACAAATTAATTTGCTTTTTATTAAAATTGGGAAAAACGTGAGTCGAACCAATGTTTGAACCAAAACCTACACACGTCGAACCTCATATTTTTGAACATTAATCATTGGCATATTCTGCTTCTAACCCGAAAACGGGAGCCTCGAATAAAATTTTACACCCCGATAAATTCTTCAAAACAAAAAACAGGGTACATCAAACAAATTCAAAATGTCCTTGGTCCTAAGTCCATAAAATTCAAAAGATTTTCCCAGTTCATTAGTATTCATTAGTTCTTGAAACTAGGTCTCTGATTGATCAATGAAGACTTTAAAAAACCAAGGGCCATGAAATAACCAAACACCAATATGGAATTACTGTAGGTTAGACATCTACAATTAGTTCATACGAAATGTGTTAGAACAGAATGCTGGCACGATGAAAAAGTCACTATTTGGTGCGGCGTTTGAGCTAAAATAGCCGCCATTTCCGCCGAAATGTTGGCCAAAACCATGGAAAATACTGCAAAACAGGATCAGTACCCCGTAGCCGCTCAAGGCGAGATATCATATTCAATAAATGACTGGGTTCGTCGAATATGGCCAACACTGTACTTGTCGGAAGATCAAATTTTTTTTCCAATTTTTGACAAGAAAAGAATGCATTTAAAAAAAATTATTATCTCCTACAGTTTAAAAAAAAATATGGTTCGTTACTTTATTTATTTAGAACTTATTTAGTACTTATTTAGAAATCAGGATTTTTATCAATCCGTCAAAGTATTGATCAAGATCGGATTAGCGATAGTCAAGTTATGCGCAAAAAAAAGCACTGCTTTCAGCAACTGCAGCAGGAAACTACTTAAATGTAGGCATACTCTTTCGCTGGTACACAGAGTATATTACAGTAGGGCTTTACTGACTTTCTTACTTGTTTTTCCAGGGATGCAAGCCTGGTTCGGTTCGGTGGTTCACACAGTTGCTGAACCGCCGGTTCGGTTCTTTACATAGTTTTTGGAGCTAACTGAACCGCGGATTCGATTCGGTTAAGTGGTTCTTAAAGGCCCATTATGAAATTTTTCGATTTCTGCCGTAATGTGACTTTTCGCACACTTTGGAAATTGAATTCCTATAAACCATTTGATTATATGTAAGATCTTTTTAAGAATGTATAAAATTTATTAAGTCGGATTTGTAGGATTCGTATATAAGTTCCGAAACTGGAAAACGGAGAATGTCGGCTAGAAAAGAATACTAATTACGCATCTTACACATCCTATTAATCGTATGAGAAATCGACTCTTGATGCTGTGCAAAAATATATATATACTTCAAAGGGTCGGATATACTTACTTCTGGAAACAATTGTACGGCAACTACATATCTAACTCAACTAACTATTTCAATTACGATTTTTTTCATCCCAAAATACTTCATAAAAGTTTGGTAAGAAATTGAGAAAATCCTTTATTATAGGTCAACAAATCAATTATCAACTTTCAAGAAAAGAATGCTGCGGATATATTAATAGATCGGCGGTGGCTGATGAATATTGCTACATTAAGAAAGTCAAATAACTTTTTTTTCAGTGCATGAAATTCATTTTTCTTTTATTCATGTTAAAGCACATTCAATTTTATTAAAAACTAGTTGAATACCCGGCGTCGCCCGGGTTCTTATGATTCTTAAGAGAGCGACTATATTCAATCTAGTGCAGGCTGCACGTCGGTATAAACATTTTGGATCGTTCGATATTTTTCTCTATATAAACGTCTTCATGATAATCTAAAATCAAGAATATTTTGCAAATTTCTTGACTCTTTTGACCGTTTGGTTAATACTTCCTATTTACAAATCTTCACAATAATCCAGCCTCAAATCAAAAATTTGAAAATTTTGCAATATTTTGGACCGCATTGTAATATAAGCACTAAGCGCGTTCATAAATACTCATAAGGTTATTTTGCAAATTTCGCGATTTTTGGACCCTTAGAAACCTTCGCGGGCAAGCGTTGCCCAAAGTTTTATGGCAATCAGATAAACGGTAAAGTTTTTGAAATTTCGCGGTTTTATGACCATTTCCGGCTCATTTCTTTAATTTAGATACCTTCGGGGGCAAGCGTACAACCATTTCTCAAAGCTTCATCAAAATCGAACATTTTGCAAATTTCGCGGTTCTTGGACCATTTCCCGCCCACATCTTCTTCTTGGAAACCTTTCCGGGCAAGCGACCCTCCCGAGCAAGCTTTCAATTCATTCCCCAAAGTTTGACTGCAATCGGATGAACGGTATAATTTTGCGAATTTCGCGATTTTTGGACCTTAGAAACCTTCGCGGCTAAGCGTCTAACCATTGACCAAAATTTCATCGCAATCGGATGAATGGTATAGTTTTTGAATTATCGCAGTTTTTATACCCTTGCAAAGGGTATTATAAAATTGTCCGGATGTTTGTAACGCATAGAAGGAAGCATCTCCGACCACATAAAGTATATATATTCTTGATCAGCACGACGAGCTGAGTTGATTTAGCCCTGTCCGTCTGTCCGTCTGTTTCAATGCTATCTCCTCCGTCAGTTTTAAAGCTATCCTCACCAAACTTTGCACGAAGTCTTTTGGTACAAATACGCTGCACATTTGTCGGAACTGGCCGGATCGGATGACTATAGCATATAGGTGCCATAGGAACGATCGGTTGAAAAACTAGTCTTAAAGAGAAAAACTTTTTTGTTTTTAATGGAAATGCCTCCAAAGTACGTATTTCTTAGTTTACTATCTCTTCCCATGATTTCACTAAGTTTGGTCGAAATCGGATGACTATAGCATATAGCTGCCATAGGAACGATCGGTCGAAAAAATAGTTCTAGTGAGAAAAACTTTTTTGTTTTTAATGAAATCGTCCTTATCATTGGCATACTCTTATTTTATATACTTTTACATAATTCTACAAAGTTTGGTCGAAATCGGATGACTATAGCATATAGCTCCCATAGGAACTATCGGTCGAAAAAATAGTTCTAGTGAGAAAAACTTTTTTGTTTTTGATGAAAACGTCCTTATCATTGGCTTACAATTATTTTATATACTTTTACTCAATTCTTTAAAGTTTGGTCGAAATCGGATGACTATAGCATATAGCTCCCATAGGAACGATCGGTCGAAAAACTAGCTTGAGTGAAGAAAACTTTTTTTGTTTTTAATGAAAACGTCCTTTTTATTGGCATACACTTATTTTATATACTTTAACATATTTCTACAAAGTTTTATCAATATCGGATGACTATAGCATATAGCTGCAGTATGAATGATCGGTCGAAAAACAAGTTCTAGTGAGAAAAACTTTTTGTTTTAAATCGGATTGCCTCCAAACTTCGTAATTAACAGTGTATTATGCTTTTCCATGATTTCACAAAGTTTAATCGAAATCAGACATCTTTATAGTATAGATCCCTAGAAAAGTAATGTCCAAAAAGTAGTCTTAGAAAAGCTTTTTTGTTTTCAATGGAAGCTGCAAGGGTATACAAAACTTCGGCCGAGCCGAAGTTAACTTTCCCCTATTTTTTGAACTATTTCCCGCCCATTTCTTGAAATCAGAATCCTCCAAAGTTTTATAACAAATAAACATTTTGCAATTTTCGCGGTTTCTTCTACTTGGAAACCTTCCTGGGCAAGCGTCGATCAATTTCCCAAAGTTTTAGCGAAAACATAAATTTTGATATTTTCGCGGTTTTTGGACAATTTTTTGCAAATTTCTTCAACTTAGAAACCTTCCGGGGCAAGCGTTCAAATCATTCCCCAAATTTTCATTGCAGTCGGATGAACGGTATAATTTTGCAAATTTCGCGGTTTTTGGACCATTTTACAGACATGAGACATAGCCTATGACACTTTCCTGATCGTTATGAACATACTGTGAAAAATTCGTGAAGATCGGTTCAGCGGTTTAGACGTCCATAAGGGACAAACATACAAACAAACAAACATACTTTCACTTTTATATATATGTAAAGATAGCTTAATTAGATCTAAAAATAATTGAATTTAAATGCCCCCCTGCTCGTTGGATGTGCGGCATCTTATCAAAAAGTTGTTCATTACTGCTTGGAGAGTTGACACAGTTCATTCCAATTTGTCGGTTTTGTTTTGTAGACTTCCTGTTTGCAATAACTGTTTGCACAAGAAAAAGTCAGGTACAGTAAGGTCGGGCGACCTGGGGGGCCAACGGAATGTGGAGTTTCTGGATACCAGCTTATTAGGAAATTTTCGTCACAATTCTGTCATAACAGGCTGGGCTATGTATGGAGTTGCACCATCTTGATAAAACCACACAGACTTGAAAGGAATTCTCTTTCGGCGTAATTCTGGATAGAAAAACTCTCTCAACATGCTCAAGTAACGGTCTCCAGTAACAGTAACGGTGTGACCGTTTTCTTCGAAGAAGAAGGGCCCGACAATGCAGCGTGATGAAACTGCACACGACACTGTGACACGAAGTGGATGCAATTCCGTCTCATGGAGTATCTGTGGGTGGAAAGCATTCCATATACGACAATGTTGTTAGTTTACGTTGCCATAAGTTTAAATTATTGTGCATAATTGACTGCAATGACTGCCTGCTTATACCCATTTGAGCAGACAAGTTCCTTGTCGAAACTCTTGGATTGTTTTGTATGGCTGCAGCTACCGCGGCGATTGTTTCCCCCGTTCGAGCTGTTGAGTTTCGATGGTAAGGTCTTCTTTCGACTGTCCCACGATCGGCAAAATTGTTAACAAGTCTCATTATGGACCATCTGGTCGGAGGATCGCCGCCAAACGTGCTCCTATACTGTCTTTGAACCGAAACTACGGACTCCAGTGCGTGATAGCGGCGGACAATCCAAATTCTTGTTTCAGTGTCCCAATTATCCATTTTCCACAAATTTAAAGATCAGTCTACAAAACAAAACAAAAATTAAGTGGATTCATCAAATAGAAAAAAAGCTATTCAATTTTTTTTTTGGTAGCAGCTTTCATCAGCCACCCTGTATTTGTATCAAGTCATCCTTAAACGCTATATCTTTTCTAAGGATCAATTCGGTCTATCAGTGGTCCCCTTTAAAGAGGGACGAATTAAAATTATCTTAGGAAAACGAAATTAATAAGTACCTATCATTGGCTAGAGGAAAGCGATTCACGTTTTAAGACTTACCAGATGCCTGAACCGAACCGAACTGTTTATCTTTTGGTTTTCGGTTCGGTTCAGCATTTTTGAAAGGAAGCCGGTTCGGTTTGCGGTTCGGTCCACCAGCTGGAAAAAGCGTTTCGGTTCGGTTCAGAACCGGTTTGCACCCCTGGTTGTATCATAATTTTTTTCTGAGTGCATATAGTCTTACAACGAGAGAGATAATAGGCACATACAATTTCTAACAGTTTTTCTCCTTTTAATTAAAATAAGCTTCAAATTTATTTTCCAAATATTATTCGATAGATTAATTGCCAATTTTGGATGAGAGCTGCAACTGTGTGTTAATTTAGTAAAGTAAAATATTAGAACTATCCCCAACAATGGCGCGCAAAAGTAGGCAACATGTATGTAAGTTGAAGCTTAAAGTTGGGGTTAAATGGATGAGTTTAAAGTCCATGTACGGCTACATGACCAGGCATGTAATTTCAGTCACAAAGGCGGATGTAATTTCCCACTCAAATTGCCTTTACCCATGTTTGGTCGGGCTAAAGGGCTTCCTATAAATCTAACCAAAAGGGCGTGGTCTGCACCCCACCCTACACCTTCAGCGACTGACTGTCTGCCTGCGTGTGTGAGTGTGTGTCTGGATTGCATTACGTGCAAATAGTTACGTGAAATTATTTCCGGCATCAGTAAGTAATATCACTTTGTTTGAATTTCTTTCCTTGTCGCTTGTTGATGAATTGAATTTTTAAACCTTACCTAAAAACTAAAATGTGGCAAAGCCCCTCAACATTTTCCACTCACAATCTTGCACATTTCCACCGTGGCTAATGCAAATTGTCGTCATAAATGTTAATTAAATTAAAACGCTAATAGGCGTGAAATATGATAACACACACACTCAGACAAACTCACACAGCGCTCACCCAGGAGACGGTGTCAGGTGGCGGCATAAAATACGGCAACAGCTGCCACCAACCAACCATCCACATCCACCCACTACTATTGAGTGTTGGCGGCGGCTGCGGGGGTCGGTGAATTGCCAAAGTTTGCCGCTTGCTTGATTTTCGGAATAATACTCGTAATAATTAAAATGAAAATTAGAAATGGGCAAAAAGCAAAAGCAGCTGCCAAAAAAAGGAAAGCAAGCACAGACCCACAGACAGACACAGAGATAAAAGTGAAGACCGAGAGAAGTATTCAACCACTTGGGTGCCTGCTTGGGCTTGAAATTTGCCTTTTGGCGGCGTCTAATTAAAAGGGATAAGTGCCAGGGCAGGTGTGAACTTAAAGGGGCGAGGTGTGGTGTGGGGGAGAAGGAATAGGTAATTGCTAATTGCTGTGATTATGTGGCAGAAGGACAGAGTTGCCAATGCGTGATTTTGGGTGTGGGTTAAGTGGGTAGCTCCATGAATTGTTTTGGGTATATTATGAACTCGGCTTTCGTGTTCGGCACTCAAAATTACACTATCTGACCCATACCCTAAACCTATGTGTCAGGTCACTGACCATCCCCAGCAACTGAAAGACCTGGAATATCATCCCGATCTTAAAGGCTGGTAAACCAGCGGAACAGGGTGCATCATACCGCCCAATCACCACCCTGAAGGAACATCTCCTTGCAGTCGAACACCAACATGGCTTCAGAGCCGGGCACGGCACCACCACAGCTCTCTGCGAGCTCACAACAACCATCGCCTCAGGTCTGAACAGTATCCGCCCCCATGAGAGATCGATATTGGTTGCCCTCGATCTCTCTAAAGCATGCGACATGGTAAACCACTCCATCCATCTTCAGGATGTCTACCAAAGTAGCCTCCCAAATCACCTTAAGAGATGGCTTGCCATCTATATCAGTGCCAGACAAGCCCAAGTCGAAACAATCCAAAACCCGAGTCATTAAGCAAGGTGTCCCCTATGGAGGAGTCGTCCAGATCCCCACAATCCGAAACCCAAAAAATCTTAGGTGTAATGTTCAATCCCCTGTTCACTTTCGCTAAGCACTAAAGAAAGGGAGACGCTGATAACAACCTACAAAGCTATTGGCAGGTCAATGGTCAATTACGCCGCTCCCGTCTGGTCTCCATCCTTAAGCGACACGCAGTGGCGTAACCTTCAGTTAGCCCAAAATGCTGCACTGAGGGTAGCCACAGGCTGCCACACCATGTCGCACCCAGACCACCTCCACCAAGAAACAGATGTGCTCCCGGTCCGCGACCACAATAAACTGCTCACTCAGCAGTTCCTCATGAGCTGCTTCTGCGAGTCACACCCGAACCATGCTTGCACCACCTTTAGCATGTCCAGGCGACCGCAAGCTGTCAGGTTCGACCTGAGAACCGAACTTACCCCTGCTCTGCAACATTTGGGAGAAGGACGCCCCACACAAGCGACTTGCGCGGAAGCGAAAAAGCTGGCACACACTACCATAGTCGCCAACGCCATCTCCTCCTACCAGGACAATGTAATTTTTTTAATTTTTTGAAACCATCACACGGGTCAACCCCCTTAACCATTGGTCAATTTTCGTACGAGTCTGCGAACCGAAATTCCAGACTCTTACTCTTAATGATTTAAAACGAAAATCTCACATTTTATTTCAACTTATGTGAACTTATCCAATATCAAGTTATACAGTTTCTTGTTTCGTTTAAACTAAAAATTGACAGTTTCAAGTGGTCAATGTGGCTGTTGATTCTCCGCCGTTGTGTTCAAAATGGTTTAAAAATAATAAAGAAATTAAATAAAGTTTAATAAGAATTTAAGTTAAATTTTTTACTGCTCTGTGAAGTACTGATTAATCATAAGCGTGAGTTCTTCGATCATTTTGCTGAGGAAGAAAAAATTTTATAATTTCTTTTATAATTTTAGAGCATATTTACATACTCGGCCAATACACTTGGTTCAAAGAAAGTGTTATTATTCATAAGCAATGTATAATGCTCTATATATTCTACAGCCTGTTCCTTGGTGTTGTCAAACGTCTCCCCAATTTCAGTTGCCCGCTTCTGGATCAACTCTTTCATTTCGTAATTGTTCTATAATACAACAGAAAATATGGCTTACAATGGTTGTCCTTGGACTTGTTACCTTCCGCATACTCACCAGTCTGGCTAATTCAGCGTAACCAATTTGTTGCATCTTCAGACCCTCATGTATCCTAGCTAACACGATACTGACTTCGATACCTAGAAAGTTCCTGTTAAAGACAATTGGCTCCCGCTCCACGTCTAGGCTACGCCTACTGTAGTTAAACAACTCTACCATGGGCAAGTTTGACACAATTTCGTGAATATTTTCCATGAGCGATATAACCTCGCGGATTTTGCTCATGCGTTCATTTTGCGACTCCTGAAAAGGCACATAATACATATACATGCATACATACATATGTATGTATATGGAAGGAAGGGTATCCACTCACCAATTCAGTTAGGGCAAGCTGAATTGAGTACTCAGGCAATTCAAGCGAAGAGTCGTCGCTGACTTTGTTCTCGTAATTTTTTTTTGCCATTTTATTTTAGTTAAATATTTTATTTCTGCAATGAAAATGCTTTTCCTTGGAAGCTCAACAATCGGTGTGACCGAGAGTGGGAAGCGGCCAAATACATACTAGTGATGGGGAAAATTAATTACACAGTTCAACAAATATTGGGTAATCGCTGGCGATGACAGAGGTTTTCAAGCTAAATACAATAAAATTTTCAGAATATCTCGTCAAGTTTTTGATCAAAGTTGTTAAAAATGCCTAAAATGGTACTTTTCAAAAACTTATTAAAAAGCCATCTTAAGGGGTTACATACAGTAAATTGGCTTGAAAAAGCCAGTTTTCAAAAATTTTCCCTAAGAAGACCATTTATATTATTAATGCAAAAATTTGTCCAGGTATTAAGGTAACTGCATTTTAAAAGTTTTGATTTGAAAAATTATAATTGGGAAAGCTGCTATAGCTGATCTATAGGAGCTTCACTCAAAAATGGGGCCTTGCGGCGAACACGATATCTCTGGAGTGGATCATCCAAAATTATAAAGCCAACCGGCTTTCGCTAAAGAATTGTAAAATCTGGAACTTAAGCGAAAGAAACTAGCAAACAAAATAATTTGACAAAATGGCAGCATCTCAAAAAAAGAAAAAAAGATTTCGATCTTAAATGGCTCAAAAAAAACAAATAATTATCGGTGAGAAAAACGCCTCGCTAAATTTCTTAACAATACATTTTAGAAGCTTGAGTCAAAATTTGACTCCAATCGGTTCAGCTGTTTTAGAGAAATCGTGTACGCCGACTTTAAAAACACATGGAAAAACATAACAAACTAGCAATTACAAAATTTGGAGTCGGTTCCATTTAAAACAAGAAAGTTTTTCCCGCTAGAACTTCTTTTCGACCGATTATTCATACAGCAGCTATATGCTATAGTCATCCGATTTTGACACAACTTTGTAAAATTGTGCTAAAGTATATAAAACAAATATATGCCAAAAAAGTTTTTCTCACAAGAATTAGTTTTTCGACCGATCGTTCCTATGGCAGTTAAATGCTATGGTCATCTAATTTTGGCCAAAATTTGTAGAATTGTGTGGGAGCATATTAAACAAATACATGCTAGTTTTGAGGACATTTCCATTGAAAACAAAAAAGTTTTTCTTACTAAGACTACTTTTCAGAATCTACTTTTCTATGACAGCTATATTATATAGATGTCTGATTTCGACCAAATTTGGTGAGATCATGGAAAAGAATGTTTGGAGGCGTTTTCATTGAAAACAAAAAAGTTTTTCTCACTAAAACTAGTTTTTCGACCGATCGATCCTATGACAGCTTAATGCTATAGTCATCCGATCCGGCCGGTTCCGACAAATTTGCAGCGTATATGTACCAAAAGACTTCGTGAAAAGTTTGTTGAAGATATCTTTCAAACTGACGGAGGAGATAGCATAGAAACAAAAAGACGGACAGACGGACGGGCGGACAGGGCTAAATCAACTCAGCTCGTCGTGCTGATCAAGAATATATATCAATGCGCACCTTCAATGCGTTACAAACATCCGCACAATATTATAATACCCTGTGCAAGGGTAGAAAAACTTTTTTGTTTTCGATGGAAATGTCCTCAAAATTGGCATGTGTTTTGTTTAACATGCTCCCACACGATTCTACAAAGTTTGGTCAAAATCGGATGACTATAGCATATAGCTGCCATAAGAACGATCGGTCGAAAAACTAGTTCTTGTGAGAAAATCGTTTTTATTTTTAAAGGAAAAGTCCCTTACGTTGTCATATATTTATTTTATATATTTAATTTAAAGTTTTGTCAAATCGGATGATTATTTCAGTAAGAATGATCGGTTGAAAAAGGTTCTAATAAGAAAAATTTTGTTTTAATTGGGATCGCCTCAAATTCGTAATTAACAGTTATCTTTTCCATGTTCCACTAAGTTGGTCGAAATCGGATTCAAAATTTTTTTTTAATTTTTAAACATCTTCAGTTTGGCCTATAATTTAACCATGAATCGTCTTACAAACGAACAACGCTTGCAATTTATTGAATTTTATTATCAAAATGCGTGCTCTTTTAAGAAAGTTCATCGCGCGCTTCTTCCATTTTACGGTCAGTTTAATCGACCCACTGAAGCGGCTATTCGGGCTATTGTGACTAAATTTCGCACCAAATTTACATTGTTGGACATTAAACCACCAACACGCTTACGTAGAGTGCGAACTGAAGAAAATATCGCAGCTGTATCGGCCAGTGTTAATGATGACCATCAATTATCGATTCGTCGCCGTTCGCAGCAATTGGGCCTCTGTTGCTCAACAACGGGGAAAATTTTGCGGAAGGATTTAGGTGTGAAGCCTTTCAAAATACAGCTGGTGCAAGAATTGAAGCCGAACGACCTACCGCAACGTAGAATTTTTGGTGAATGGGCTCTTGGAAAGTTGGCCGAAGATCCACATTTTTACCGAAAAATTGTCCTCAGCGACGAAGCTCATTTTTGGCTCAATGGGTACGCAGAATTGTCGATTTTGGATTGAATATCAGCCAGAAGCATTGCAAGAGCTCCCAATGCATCTAGAAAAAGTCACAGTTTGGTGCGGTTTATGGGCTGGTGGCATCATTGGACCGTACTTCTTCAAAGATGATGCGAATCGTAACGTAACTGTGAATGGTGAGCGCTACCGTGAGATGATATCCAATTTTTTTTTGCCCAAAATGCCAGAGCTTGACTTGCAAGACATGTGGTTTCAACAAGACGGTGCCCCATGCCATACAGCACGCGCAACAATGGAGTTATTGAGAGGCGAGTTCGGTGAACATTTTATTGCACGTTCGGGACCGGTCAATTGGCCGCCTAGATCGTGCAATTTAACGCCTTTAGACTATTTTTTGTGGGGCTATGTTAAAGCTCATGTCTATACAGACAAGCCCGCCTCATTTGACGCATTGGAAGACAACATTGAAGCATTTATTCGTGAGATACCGGCCGAAGTGTTGGAAAGAGTATGCCAAAATTGGACTAAGCGGATGGCGCAGTCACGGTCAACATTTGCATGAAATAATCTTCAAACATTAAATTATATGGACCGTACTATCGATTCAAATAAAGATTTTATGCATTTTTCTGAATTTTATGTGTTTTTTTTTTAAAACTTTCCTATAGCTCTTAAAAAAACACCCTTTATATAGTATAGCTGGGTGTCACCGACCGCAGCAGCGATGGGCGGCACCTCAGACACCCTAACACAATCTTTGGGAGGTCCAGAGTGTATTAGAGTCGAAAAATTTCTTCTTCTTCTTAGATCCATGGTTTCTTGGGCAAACCTTCTTAGAATTCATCGTAGATTACGATTTTGACAACCGCTTTGTCGCGAAAAAAATTGACCCACTCTAATATATATTCTTGATCAACATCAACAGCCGAGTTGATTTAGCCATGTACGTCTGACTGCCTGTTTTGCATATTTTGCGATTTTTTGTGACCGCTTGGACCGGTCTTTTCGACCATTTATTTAAGTACTTTTTATGAGCGATTCTGTTAAGCGGGGCCGGTACAAATCCAACAAATCAAAGATCATGAAAATCCGTCTAGCAGTTCTTGAGTTATCAAACAGACAGCTATCATTCAAGAAGATTTCCAATCCTACGATATTTCTTACTACCAAGTGAAAAAGAGAAGTTTATAATATCTATAAAAATCAATAAACCAAAATCAAATATAAAATCTGTGAATGATGCTATAGATTCCTTTGTAAATTGTTGATCGACAAAAAGTTTTAAAATTTTGGAATGGTCATAAAAAAGAAGACTTAAAAAATATTGCTTTAACTGTACTATCTGTCCCAGAAACTAAGGTATCAGTTGAACGAGCACTTTCAACACTTAAGTTTGTTGTTTTTGGCTTAAGAGCTAATATAGATCTGGATGATATACAGGGGAGTTCCCGTTTTCGACTCCAATCAAATCATGCGGAATCGGAATTTTTTAAATGTTCCCGCTTTCAAAAACATATTATGTTATTTCGATTCTACTTTGAAATTTTTATTCGTTTCCATTTGATACTATTGATGGCAAGTCAATTCATCCAAATTCTTCAATCGATTCTAGGAAATCGCAACTCTTTGCAGTTCCGATCAATCGAATTCGGAAACGGGAACAGGCCTGACAATGCTTATTAACTTAAACTTAGCAGTTCCTAAACATTGTTATTGTCAGCTTTGTTTAATGGAAGTAATTATTTATGGTTTGTTACAGATTAACTTAATGGCTTACCAGAAAATGCTACAGTTACCAAATTCGAATTCCTTAAAGTGTAAACCGGAACATGCCACATAATCTTATTTTCCTGAAATGTACCTTTGCCAGATGCAAAAACTTGGCGACGAAGACATGTCCCTCCCATCATGAAAACTTTTGAGCTAACCAGGGATATTAAAAGGATATTTTCAGAATTTTTTTGTAATAGCGATGAAATGTTTATTTTAAAAGTTTTTTGGCGATTTCTTGCTCCAGTTCAACAGCTGTCAGTATTTTTATCTTAAAGCTAGAGAAATCTAGCAAGTTTTGCGGAATCTTTATTTATGTTTTAGCCCATGGAATATTAAGCAAAGCTAACTTCGTCTGTGCCGAAGTTTTAATACCCTTGAAACAGATCATTCTTATGGCAGCAACAAAAAATAGTTTCGCAGTTCCAACATATTTGCAGTGTGCAGCTAAAAGATGAATCTGTGCAAAATTTCGACGCGATAGCCTTAAAACTGAGGGACTAGTTTGCGTAGAAACAGTCGGACGGACTAAGCTCAATCGAATCAGCTCGTCATGCTGATGAAGAATAAATACACTTTGTGTGGTCTGAGATGATTCTTTCTGTTTTTCAAATTTCTGGGCAAAAATATAGTACACTTTTCAAGTGTATAAAAAGGGCTAAGGTGGTGATAGCTCATCATCTTTAGAAGGAGAAAGATAATCATAATCCGGTACAGTATTATCACTTGTGCTGGACATGGGTATGTGTAGAGTTTTGCCACTTGCTAGGTTTTCCTGCAACTGGTTTCTTAATTGCTTTCTTAAATGATTTTGATTTTTTCTGTTATTTTGTTTTTTTTTCTGGAGGATTCTTCACTTTCTTCTTGATTTCTATTGGACTACAAGTCCAGATTAATTTTTGCCTTCTTAAATCTAAAAGGTGGACGCTAAGCGGCCAATATCCAAGTAATCTTCGGGAGCTGATGATGTGGTGGTCATATTCGACATGGGAGTGGCAGCCACAGAGGAGACATTTAGAGAGCTTATTGGCATGGCTGAAGTGGTGGTGATCTGCTGCTGACTAAGTATGGTCACCGGAGAACGCAGTTTCTTACGATTTGGACTATTTTGCATGACAGCTTGACAGATTTGATAGCTACGCTCTACATTGACAGATCCCAGTGGAAGTTGATTGATAATGTCCTTCGGTCCTTTGCCCGTGGGCATTTCGGGCTGCAATCCTAGCACATTGGGTAAGTGTGACAATTGTTGTAAATTGCTATTGTGATTAATTGGCTGCTGTAGCAGTTGCTTATGTTGATGTGGAGATGCAAGGGGTCTGCTTAAAAGGAAGAACAATTCATTATTTTTTTCGGATTAATTTGCCGTTTGAATTAACCCACCTGCGCAGCAAAGTTTGTGTGCCACATCCTTGGGCACAGCTTGCAGCAGGAACTGGATTTATCGGCTGATCAAAGTTGGACACAATAGGAGCAGATATATTTAAAGATTCAACAGAAATTCTGCTAGTAACTTCAGGCTGCGAAGCTGCAGCAGTGCAGTGGGACTCTTGTGTGCCACAACCAAAGTAGGTCCATATCTGGAGCTCTTCCTCTGATAGCTCTATGAAAGTATTCTCATCCATGGGATCTTCAGCGGTTAGTTGGCTTATAAAATCGACGGCTGACAGTATTGTAGGTGGCGAGGATGCCGCAGAAATAGCTTGTTTCAAATGGTGCTCCTGTGAAGAGAAAAGAAACTGTGGTTTAGTTTTCGTATGATAATTTAGTGCCTGAAAATTGGGAAAATTTCCTCTAGTGGGGATTAGTCTACTCACCTGATGATTACAACTTGTAGGGGGAGAAGCTTGTGGTATTATAGAATTAGAATCTGTTAAATGATAATCAGGATTTGTAATTGGTTCATCTAAAGTTGGTATAGTCATCGTTTCATAGCTTAAAGCAGGAATTGGAGCCTTCAACTGATCAAAGTTGAACAATTCAGGAGCAGCAGGACTTTTGGTAGAAGCTTCAAGAGTTGGTAACGTTTGCGTTTTGCAGCTTTCAGCAGTGAAAACTCCATCAGGAATAATTATTGATAAAAAGTGCGACTGATAACTTGGATCAGGAGCAGATACATTCCAAACTGCTGCAGCACTTTTGGTGGTAGCTTCAGGACTATGTAAAGGCTGAGATGTAGAGCTTGCAACATTCCATATTGCAGCAGGATTTGTGACTGGTAGAGTCCGTGACTCATAGCTCGGAGCGGGAACGGGAGCGGACACTGCAGCGGGAAATGTGGTAGCCACTTCGACAGTTGGTGAAGTCCGCGATTCATTGCCCAACAAGAGATGATTTGGTATAGAGTTTGACACCGCCGAAACTGGAACTTGTGTTGCGACAGGTGATACAACTGTACAAGCTGGAGTAATTAATGATTCCTTTGGCTGAACTAATTTATTACCAACTTTTTTGGCCAACCCTGCAAGCTTATTACGTAGAAATTGTTGTTTGTCAGCTTTTATTGCTTGCCATTGCTTGAGTTGAGTTGATTTTATCATGTCCTCGTGATTCTGAGTCTTCTTATGCTTATTTAAGTGGCTTTTTTGTTTATATTTACTCCCGCACTCGCAGCGAAACGCAC
Source organism: Lordiphosa collinella (assembly GCA_018904265.1). Classification (NCBI taxonomy): domain Eukaryota; kingdom Metazoa; phylum Arthropoda; class Insecta; order Diptera; family Drosophilidae; genus Lordiphosa; species Lordiphosa collinella. The sequence goes on along the minus strand of JAEIFV010001283.1, from coordinate 42,956 downwards.
GCACTTTTGTGTGCACCACAGAATGCATTTTCAATCTACATTCGTAGGCAAACGTTTTTTCACAAAATTGGCAATTAAAAATTTTTGCTTGCTTCTTGGCATTCATGTTCATACTCGTTTTCAAAACGTAGTGTGGCCAGCTGTGTTGCCAACTGTGATGCGCAAAAATGCCAAAATTGACTGCTAAAAATAGCTAGAAAAAGCGAAATATAATTTAAAACAGCTAAAAATATTGCTACACTTATGCTGGGCTTACACAGCGTCACAAAGTGTCACATTTCAGTGTCACAGCGCAATGTGAACATCGGATGCCTTGTCACAGAAATCATGCGTCACAGGAATCAGTGAACACAAGTAATCACTTGGAGTCACATACTTTCTGTGACAGTAGCTGGCACGTTTGTAACAAGAATTGCTTGAACAGCTGTTTCAATGAGGCAGCTCATCTGAACTCATTTTTCAAGCACATCGAGCAAGTTTGTTTTTCTGTCACACTGTGACAATATTATTTTGTTTTTTTGGGACTTAAGAGTTTTGATAAAGTTAAATATGCACCGGTTTTTTTGTGATTTCGTGTATTTTTTTATTTGAATTAAATTAAAGTTTTTAGTTTCATCAAATAAATTCCTGAGAGGAGCCAGACCTAGCGGCGTTTGCTGTTGTTGGGTTGTGGTTGCTGACGAAGATGAGAATCAGTGCTCTTGCTGCGACGACAAAATTAATTTGACTTAAAGGAAAGAAGAAATCTATGACAAGTTGAGTGGAGAGCTGCGAAGTATTCCGTACAAATTTACAAATGATGTGTGCAAGGATGCAGCAACTTTCGATCAGTTCCTATGTTATGTGGACGCCACTTTACCATTCTCTATTGAACTGGATGTCTATCAGATGCGACTTGGCCTGCTCCCGAGTGAAGGAGACCAGGCAGCGATCACTTGAACATGATAAGGCACCTCGCCATCATTGATGGATGTATCCAGTTGTCCCTCGCCAGCCTAGCTCGCATCCACACGGAACTGGAACGGCTGACCCACCACTCCGCCATTCACCTGTCACTTGGATCAGGCTGGCGTCATGGACCTTCGCTGTGTTTTCGCCGGTTTTCTTGGTGCTCCGGTGAGACTGAGCTATTTGGCTTCAGGATACGGCATGACAACTACCTCATACGAGCTTAAATTATCAAAAGGCAATAATCGATTTTTTTTGCATTTTCTTTAAGTTTGAGGTCTTAAGAACACCTGGTGAAAACGGCAAGGTAATATATTGATATATAAGCGATTAAGCAAAATAAAGGTGTCAACTTTGGAATGAAATATAACCATCTGAAAATTCGTATACACCTTCATTTTGGTTTGCTAAAGTTAGTGTGAAAAGTCTCATAAGGAACCGTTGCCTCGTCGTCAGTTATTCAAGGTCAAAGGTCACCTAAATCCGATTTTCACGACTATCTCGGTTTCTGTAACTCCAATGATGTTAACAACTATTATACAAATTGTACAAATTGTTCATACGCTCAACCGTTTCTGAGACAGCGCTCAGAAATACTCACTGTAATGTAAGGTCAACCGTGAATCTCAGTGAATAATACCTTGTATAAAGTTATTAAATCATTAAATTATCTTCAACAATAAATAATTTGTATTAGCTGTTGGTTATGAAATTATAAATAATAACATTTTGCATATATCTAATATATTCATTTAAGAATAGACATCATTTTAATTTTTCCCGATGCGGTTTTTTGATTTTTTTACCACAAAATAACATTTTATAAAATAGCCATTTCATGTTCGATTTTTGTGTTTGAGGGCTTTTCTTAAAGCAAATTAAATACTTTTCATTCGAAATATTAAAAACATTAAATTATTTTCACCCGACGGGGTTGGTCAAAAAGTATCGCGAATTTTGAATTTTCGCGGGTTACGTATACTCGAATTTCGATTTTTTTGTAGCGTTATGTTGGTACTCATGTCTTCACTTATGCCGACAAGCTCGGCCATTTTGAATGTTCACTTAATTGTTGACAGCTGCTTTGCTTGCACGTGTTTTGGATCGTCTTCGATTTTTACCTATTCAAAAAAATGGATCAAAAAACCTGTATCAAATTTTGTTGACTGTGGCATACGGAGAAGCTACCTTGGACCGAAGCAAAGATTATCGGTGGTACAAAATGTTCTCAGAAGGCCGAGAAGATGTGAACGACGAGCACTTCAACAACAGACGAAAAAATTAATGAAGTGGAGAAAATGGTATTGGCCAATCGTCGAATCACCGTTAGAGAAGTTGCTGAGGACCTAAACATATCGATTGGCTCGTGCCATTTGATTTTTATCAATGATTTGGGCATGAGACGGGTCGCCGCGAAATTCGTACCAAAATTGCTCAATTGCGACCAAAAACAGCATCGCATGAACATTGCTAATGAGATGTTAAACTGTGTCCGCGACGACCCAAATTTGCTCCAGAGGGTCATAACTGGTGACGAATCGTGGGTTTATGGTTATGACGTGGAAACCAAAGCTCAATCATCTCAATGGAAGCTGCCGCACGAACCAAGACCGAAAAAGCGCGCCAAGTCGGCGAATGTGAAAGTTTTGCTGACAGTTTTCTTCGATTGCAGGGGCGTGGTGCATCATGAGTTCTTGCCACAGGGAAGAACGGTCAATAAGAATATACTTTATGCGCAATTTGCAGAAGCAATCCGCCAGAAACGCCCGGATTTGTGGAAGAACAAAAATTGGCTTTTGCACCACGACAACGCCCCTGCTCACACATCGTTGCTTGTGCGCGACTTTTTGGCCAAAAAACAACACACTAATGATGCCGCAGCCACCGTATTCCCCAGATCTGGCCCCCTGTGACTTTTTCTTGTTCCCTAAACTGAAGAGGCCCATGAAAGGACGACGTTACGCTACGCTTGACGAGATAAAGACGGCATCGAAGGAGGAGCTGAACAAGATAAAAAAGAATTATTTTTTGAAGTGCTTCGAAGATTGGAAAAACCGTTGGCACAAGTGTATAATATCTCATGGGGATTACTTTGAAGGGGACAAAATAGATATTCATGAATAAATAAATAATTTTTGAAAAAACACAAAAAAATTTAAATATTGTTCGCGATACTTTTTGAACACACCTCATATATATTTGTATGTGGTCGGAGATACTTCCTTCTATGCGTTACAAACATCCGGACAATTTTATAATACCCTCTGCAAGGGTATAAAAAGGTGACTCTGCAGTTTCCGCCAATTACCGCGGGATCAGTCTCTTTCCCATTGCATAGAAGGTACTCTCATGCATCCTATGTGAACGTCTAAGGCTCTGATGCACCTTATGTCAGTGTGGCCTTAGGAATTTGGCGGAGATCGGGCACCAAGGACCAGATAATTTCACACTGCGAAAAATCCTGGGGAAGACCCAAGTAGAGAAAGATCGACACCCACCACCTTTTGTTGACTATAAAGCCGCCTTTGACACGCCGATAAGGACAAAGTTCTTTGAAGCCCTGTCTCAGATGGCTATACCAGCAAAAAAATTGTGTGGTTTTATTTTCAAAAAGTCAAACGAAATTAAAATGTTTTCAAAATCATTATTCATTATTTATTCATGAATATCTATTTTGTCCCCTTCAAAGTAATCCCCATGAGATATTATACACTTGTGCCAACGGTTTTTCCAATCTTCGAAGCACTTCAAAAAATCATTTTTTTATCTTGTTCAGCTCCTCCTTCGATGCCGTCTTTATCTCGTCAAGCGTAGCGTAACGTCGTCCTTTCATGGGCCTCTTCAGTTTAGGGAACAAGAAAAAGTCACAGGGGGCCAGATCTGGGGAATACGGTGGCTGCGGCATCATTAGTGTGTTGTTTTTGGCCAAAAAGTCGCGCACAAGCAACGATGTGTGAGCAGGGGCGTTATCGTGGTGCAAAAGCCAATTTTTGTTCTTCCACAACTCCGGGCGTTTCTGGCGGATTGCTTCGCGCAAATTGCGCATAACTTGCAGGTAATATTCCTTATTGATCGTTCTTCCCTGTGGCAAGAACTCATGATGCACCACGCCCCTGCAATCGAAGAAAACTGTCAGCAAAACTTTCACATTCGACCGAACTTGGCGCGCTTTTTTCGGTCTTGGTTCGTGCGGCAGCTTCCATTGAGATGATTGAGCTTTGGTTTCCACGTCATAACCATAAACCCACGATTCGTCACCAGTTATGACCCTCTGGAGCAAATTTGGGTCGTCGCGGACACAGTTTAACATCTCATTAGCAATGTTCATGCGATGCTGTTTTTGGTCGCAATTGAGCAATTTTGGTACGAATTTCGCGGTGACCCGTCTCATGCCCAAATCATTGATAAAAATCAATGGCACGAGCCAATCGATATGTTTAGGTCCTCAGCAACTTCTCTAACGGTGATTCGACGATTGGCCAATACCATTTTCTCCACTTCATTAATTTTTTCGTCTGTTGTTGAAGTGCTCGGGCGTCCGGCACGCTCTTCGTCGTTCACATCTTCTCGGCCTTCTGAGAACATTTTGTACCACCGATAAACGTTGCTTCGGTCCAAGGTAGCTTCTCCGTATGCCACAGTCAACATTCGGAATGCATCCGCGCACTTAATTTCGTTTTTCACACAAAATTTGATACAGGTTCTTTGATCCATTTTTTTGAATAGGTAAAAATCGAAGACGATCCAAAACACGTGCAAGCAAAGCAGCTGTCAACAATTAAGTGAACATTCAAAATGGCCGAGCTTGTCGGCATAAGTGAGAGACATGAGTACCAACATAACGCCACAAAAAAATCGAAATTCGAATATACGTAACCCGCGAAAATTCAAAATTCGCGATACTTTTTGAACACACCTCGTATTATGCTTTTCCATGATTGCACTAAGTTTGGCCGAAATCGGAGATCTATATAGCATAGCTCCCATTGAAAAGTAAGGTCCGAAAAGTAGTCTTATTAAAAAACAAACTGCAAGGTTATACAAAATTTCGGCCGAGCCGAAGTTAACTTTCCCTTAATTATTAGATTCCAATCTTCGGGCATGCTTTCTTCGGACCATATTTTGCATAAGAGTTGGGGCATGCACCTTATCTATTTACTTCGTGATTGCACTCAATTGTCTTTAAATCATTAAGATTTTAAATCTTCTTGAAATCATTGATGATTGCTCTACGGTGCTTTATAATTCTTTTAAAGCAATCAAAAAGAATTGTATTTTGATTGCAATCATTTGATTTAAATCTAAGAGACTTCAATCATTGAATTAAAATTTTTTTGATTTAAACAAATTTTATTTCAATCTTTTGATTTAAATGTAATCTGATTGAAATCACAAAATGAATTAAATCTGGTATTGATTTAATCAAACATTTTTTTAAGTCCAGCCTGTATATCTTTTCAAAAAACAAATTAAATTTAAAATTAATTAGGCTATTAAATCCATTAAAAAGCTATTATATTGAATCTTGAAGGAACGCATAGCTAAACTAATTTGAACCTTGCTTCCACTATGTCGGCAAGCACCAGGAATCGGTAGTTGATTTGTTACTGTTATTAAGTTGCAAAAAAAAAAGGATACAAATTATTAAATTATATTACTATCAATCAATTTTACCTCACTTAACTACCAAGAGTTGGCTATGACAATACTTAGCCGCGATTAATACAATGGATGACCAATGATGAAGAACATAGATACAGCATAAAAGAAGTGTCAATCCATTTGACAGAGTCTGGCAAATCATAGAATCGCGAAAATATACCCAAGAGGATACAAACTAGTAATAATAAAAGATAAACTTAACTCCCGATCAGGTGGAATATCAAGCCAGGAGCAATGCATAAGCGCAATTCACAGTAAATGGATCTCCATGGTAATAAGACCGCTATAAACTCTAGAAACTGCTTTTGAAGGCCACAAGTGACATACTAAATATAAAACAATTTTGCTCTATGAAACGGGGGTACAACATCGTCAGCTGCCAAGACACATTAAATCAAGGGAACAGGGTATTTTGGAGTCGGGGCACTCGACTTCAGCTTCCTCTCTTATTTGAAGCTATATTTTTTGAGAATTTTTAGTTTTTTTCCAGCCCGTGGAATATTTAGATATAGGAAAAATTAAGAAAAAAAAAAAGAAATCGTTATATCTTTGCATTTAGCAAAGGGAATTTCAGAAAAATTCTTAAAAAGCTTGAAACAATTAGATTAAGGCCTTATAAAAAATTTTCAAAGGACAATTCATAAGGAAGATTTTAAAAATATTTGGGCTTAAGCATTGTGTCAGGTTTTGCTAAACCTTGTCTTTATATAGATGGGCTCGAAAACCACAGCGGTTTTTGTCACGTTCGAATCGCTTCTTAATTTGCCAATATTTCGAAACAGGATTTCAATTGCTCTTCAGTTTAGCACTAAATAGCAACCTCTATCTCTTACCATCTCTGAGATCTCTTTGCTTATACGAACAGACGGACACTTTTGCACAAATATACTCCGTGTCTCTTTACAGAGTTATCCGGAAGTTGACAAACATTTCAATGGTTACTAGATAAGGTTTAAGGAAAATCATAATCGCTTAAGCAGTTGAAACCGATTGCTGAATGCCAAGTGGATTCAATTCGTCAAAAAGAGACGACCTGATCTCGTAACCATAGACATTCGTCTTACTTTTCATATAAAACAGTGAACTCTTAATCAGAACAAGCAACGTTTACATGAAAATCGACTCGGAATTCGGAAGAGGCCCGTATATTGTTGTGAGAAAAGAAAGTAGAATGGAAATGGATCTGATTATACTGAAAGCTAGTGTCTTTTTATGAGCTGTTATTGAAATTATTTCAGCTTAGTTCGTACATAGTATATTTGGCACTTTGCTCTTCCAACAATTTATTGCGTATAAAATAATGAAAAAAGGAAGTTGTTTACGGTTTCACAATTAAGATAATGTAAGATACTTAAATTAAAAAATAAAAAAAAACTTATCTTAAATGATTCAATATCTAGTTATACTATTTTGTTTCATTTAAACTTAAAAATGACAGGTCCAAGTGGTCACTGTGGCTTACACATCTTCGGTGTGTTCCAAATATTTAAGAAATAAAATACAATACAATATGAGAATTTAAGTTTTATTTTTTGCTGCTCTGCGCTGCTGAATGACCTCAAATTTGAGTTCTTCAAACATTTCGCTGTGGAAGAAACAAGGAAATAAATCTTTTTATAATTTTAGAGCGTATTTACATACCTGGCCGCATATTCGGCCTGTTCCAAGGCTCTGTTATTATGCACAATCGATTTGTGCTCGGCTTCATTTGCCTCCTGTTTGGCTTTCCATTCTACAGCCAGTTGCATGGTGTTGGCGCCCGACGACTGTATTTCAGCTGCCTGCTTCTGCATTAACTCTTTCAGCTCGCAATTGCTCTAAAATTGAACAGAAAGTATTACTTTCAACGGTTGGCCCTGATATTGTACCAGAGAACTGCAAAACGAACCAAAAACGTATACGCATACGTATTGCTTCGAGCGCGTCAATGCGTATCAAGTCAAAAAAACTTATGCGTACTTCAAGACGCATTTTTAAAAAAGTACGAGGGCCGTCCTAGAAACGGCCGACCTAGCACTAGTGTTGGAAAATGTTAACAAAAAATATTAAAAAGGGGAAGTACCGACTATTAAAAGCTTAAGTTTGAAGTTTGGTGCCTTTACCTTGCACAGTTTTTTTTCGGTCGATTTTAATAGAGAACGATTGTTATTGACCTTTTCGTGTAACTTCTTTAATCTGCTGATGGAGTATATACTGCGCCAGGGCCCAAATGCTAACCGACCGGGCACCATCTTTTATAAAGATGTAATGCTACTTGCATATGCCAATGACATTGACAATATCGGCAAATCCGAACGGGCGGTAAGCAAGGCGTTTTTAGAGATTGAGAAGCAGTCAAAACTCATGGGCTTAGCGGTAAATGAGGAAAAGACGAAGTTCCTAGTCTCAGCGCGCAGAGAGCCTACGCGTCTTGGACAATCTGTTGCAATGGGAGAGTACAACTTTAACGCTGTAAAGGACTTTGTCTACCTCGGAACGATGATTACCAGCGACAACAACATCAGTCTGGAGATCCGAAGAAGAATGACTCTTGCAAACCGATGATACTACGTGCTCAGTAAGGACTTCAAGAGCAGAGCCCTCTCTTGAAAAACGAAAATCGCGCTATACAAGTCGCTTATTATCCCAGTCCTGCAATACGGCGCAGAAGCATGGACATTGACAATAGTGGATGAGGAAGCGATCGGCGTGTTCGAGAGAGCCTTTCGGTGGAATGCCCATATTCAGGTTTTTTGTGATGCTTAGCGGGCGTAGGCGTATTTTCGAATGCATATTTAAAAGCTTACGTTGTACGCATTGCAGTTCTCTGATTTGGACCCTTCCCCATACTAACCAGTATGGTTATTTCATCGTAACCATTTTGTTGCTTCTGCAGCTGCTTCTGACTGATTGCTTGATTGCAATAAGCTTCGTAGGCCTGAATCAGCTGCTCCTCCTGAGCGAACATTTCTTGAATTTTTTGTTGCAACTCCTGTGGCTTGTTACCGAGATGCTTCAAATTGGAGACCAGGTCATAGTTTTCAGTACATGATGCCGTGTTTAAGTCGCACATCAGAAAGAATTTATTCTCCATGAGCAATTTGTGCTCGGAGTGCATATCACCACAGACTTTGCCCAGAACCTCATTTTGTGACCTCTGGAAAGGCACATAAAGCTAAGTGCATACATACATATATGAATAGAGGGTTATCTACTTACCAATTCATTTAGGGAAAGCTGCGCGAAGGATTCAAGGTGGTCGAGGGAAGAGGAAGAGTCGACGCTGACTCCACCCGAAGAGATTTTGGGCTTGGGACTAGTTTGAGGATCTGCTACCATCATTTGGTCATCCACATCACTGGTACTATCGTCAGCAGACATTTTTTAGTTTAGTTAAATCTTTTAATTAAATCTTTTGCACTCTGCAATTGTTGCCAAGCCAATTCGCTGTAAGCGTTACAATTAGTGTGACCGAAAGTGGGAAGCGGCAAAATACTTATTAGTGATGGTAACAAAAATCTATCGATTAAGCTTCATTTACACGACCTGATCGCTCAGCTGAGTTTTCGACTGAGTGGCTTACTACGTTTATGCTTGGAAAAAACCCATGATTTTTTGCGCTTAAAAGTATGCCAACTTTATTTCCATTAACAATTATTTATTAAAAAAAGGTAATTCGTTGTCATATATGACAGTTTTAAGCCTAGTCCACACTAGTTAAAGATCTGACTAGTTGAAGATGTACCAAATAAATGATGTTTAAGGCAAATATAAGATAAATAATTTCCTTAATGAATAATATATATAACTACAAAAGTGGGCAAAAATCATGATTTTTCATTTAAGCATAAACGTAGTAGCTGTCAGCTCGTGTATGCAGGCGTCTGAGTAGGCACCTGATTTACACAGGTGAGTGATCAGGTGAAATAGAACCGGTTCTAATTGACCTGACCAAGGTTGCCACTTCCTGGCTTTCGATATACAATTTTTATCGATTTTTTTCAATTGGTTTTTGATTTATGTCAAATCACGGCTTATTGAAATAAAACATCAAAATTGAGGTAACGCGCCTTATTGACTTGTACGAGGCTAAGCCTGCGCTGTATGCCTTCTCCAATCCCACTTTGTAGGTGCAGCAGATCGTTCGGATTGCCACTTCGGAAAAGTTTGCTTCACAATATGAGCAAATCACTTGTCGATATAAAAACCAAAATAGGCAATCTGCGCAGCCAATTCACAAATGAACTAGATAATTTTTATGAACCAATGGTTCTGTAACTGACTCAACTGAGCTACTCAGGCATGTGTAAACGCTGAACTGAGTTGCTCACCTGAGTTGCTCAGCTGACGAAAACTCAGCTGAGCGATCACGTCGTGTAAATGGAGCTTTAGCTTTCGGAGGAGATCATAGTGGTATTCCTGAAAAAGATTTTCTTTCGATTTTGGGTAATTGTTTAATAGAGCTCGAATTTTCAAGAATTATGACGCCCTCAGATCGCGGTGAACTTCCGCGGTTGAATGCACACTGAGCCGACCGAAATTTTTTCCTAAAGTCCTACTTTTAAGTTTGGGAAACTGGATTAAACGATTGTCGGTAATGATTTAGAATACTTATAGCTATTGTATGCCAAACTTTGGAACCTTTTCACAAACTGGTTTTTTTATAACAGCATTTAAAAGTTGATTTTTCTTAAAATTGCTCAAAAAAATGGAAAATTAATAGTCGAAACTAGGAAAGAAACTGCTGGCAGTATTTAATTTTATATTTTCGAGTACGAACTAGATTTGAATAAACAAATCTCAAGTTAGAGCAAAATACTAAGCCTGACATACTACGTTTCTACGTACATCTTATTTGCACATAACAATTTTGAAAATTGCAAATTATTGCATATAAACAGAGAGTTAGTAGACTTATTTGCAAATAAGGTTTAAAAGGTTGCTCTGTTAAAAACACAAGCTAAAAACAATCACTGCAATTGGATCAAGGAGGAGACGTCGGAACTTCTTGGCCTAATGAAGTTTATTTTTATGGATTTCTGCGCTCAATGCTACCAGATACACAATTATTACCAATCAATTCAAGATATTTAGCGTAAAAACAGTGAACCCGAACCCAAAAAGTTTTGAGGGTTCTAACCAGGGAATAAAACCGAAAGAAATAGCGGTTTCCATTGCGGTTACGATCATTAAGATTTTTTTAAAATTTATTCGATAACGGTTTCGGTTACGGTTAACTCTTTTTATTTCGGTCCGGTTACGATTCGGTTACAAAATAATCATATCGGTTACCGGTTTCAAACCGGTTAAATATACATTTCATATGATTTGATCTTAGTATCATAATTGCCTTACAAGTTTTTGCGTCCAATTTGATTCGTAATTGATACATTATAAATTTAACTGCTTGTACTACTTTCGATAACACATATAGTTCTGGGTACTTAAGAGAATTTTCTTTCCAACATTTGAGTATATCGGTACTAGAACTCAATCTTTTAACGTTACGAAACGGATGTAATGCAACGTTTGTACTATTTCTTAATTCATTAGATTGGTTTCTTTCCATTTGGTTATTCACATATGGGTATTTCCATGATGACGCATTTAAAGCAGAATAAAACTCAAAATATTCTTCTGCCACTTTATCTTATAGCTCTTTCGCAGCACTTAATTTAGTGGTAAAGTTGGTATCAAAAGTTGTGCTGGTTCCAAGATAAAGCCAACCAAAAAGCGATACGCACGTGACCAAAAATGAAAGTGCTTTTTTTGGGCATCAATATTAGTGCAGAACTCAACGAAACCTGACAAAATTTTTTAGTGCGACTAATTTTAAAATGTTTTTAATCACTTTTACTGTATATTAGAATTAGTTTGACTGAAACATTTTCTTTTTTTTTTCTTAAAAAGTAAAATAGGATTCGCTACGTGACATAATATATTTGTGATTTCTGTTATAAAGTGAGGGAAAAAGTTACAGTCAATTGTGACCAGCAGATTTTCGCGGTTCCGACATATAGGCAGTTTGCGGCTAAAAGATGACTTTGTGCAAAAGTTCAGCTCGATAGCTTCAAAAATGAGGGACTTGTTTGCGTAGTACCAGACAGACGGACGGACGGAGGGACAGACGGACGGACAAAGCTCAATCGACTCAGCTCATCATGTTGATCAAGAATATATATACTTTATGTGGTCGGAGATGATTCCTTCTATGCGTTCCAAACTTCTGGGCAAAATTATAACCCACTTTTCAAGTGTATAAAAATGAGGCTTGGGCGAGTTTGCTTTAGGAAATCACGAAATGTGTAATGAATTATTGTAAGATTGGCTAACATCAGTTAAGTTTGATTGATTTCCTATGAAAATTTGATAAAAAAAAAGTGTTTTTAAGAGGTTCCTATGTGAATTAGGTCAAATAATATTAGGAAATCTAAAAAAAGGAAACTAACATTAGGAATTATTATTAAGGAACCCAAGAATTAGGAAAACAAAAAATCGGAAAACAAAAACTCGGAGATCCAAAATAAGGAAATGTATATTTACGAAAAGAAAAATGGTAGATACAATATTAGGAATTCAAAATTAAGAAACCCAAAAAATTAGGAAAAGTCAAAATAAAAAATATTTAATATTTAATTAATCGCGCTATGATACATGATACAATTTAAATAAAATAACATTATTTATTTTAAACATCAATATTGTGTGCCACACTTTCCAAATAAGGCACGAATCCATCTTTAATTCCTGCCTAAAAGCTGTTGAGTAGAATGATTTCAACTATTTTTGCGTATTAATCGGCCACGGCAATTGCTTATTGCATAGCGATCGCACATGAAATATTCCGTGTCTTCGTTTTTTTAACCAGGATATATGAAGCCCGTTGTAATAAATTTTTTCGTGCACCCTCTTATTGCTTGGATGTTTTTCCATTTTTTGGCTTTTTCAAAAATGCTTATACTTTTAGAAAATTTCTTATGACTTCCAGATTTTCCGGAAAATGTTTGAGAAAGTTCGTTATAAATATAAGAAAAAATATTTCTAAAATAATTTGCGAGGCGTCAGAGCTCTAACTTCAGTTTTAAAGCTATCGTCACCAAACTTTGCACGAAGTCTTTTGGTACAAATACGCTGGACATTTGTCGGAACCGTCAGGATCGGATGACTAAAGCATATAGCTGTCATAGGAACGATCGGTCGCATAACTAGTTTTAGTGAGAAAAACTTTTTTGTTTTCCATTGAAACGCCTCCAAACTTCGTATTTCTTAGTTTACTATGCTTTTCCATGATTCCACCAAATGTAGTCGAAATCGGACATCTATATAGTATAGCTGTCATAGAAAAGTAGAGTCTGAAAAGTAGTCTTAGTTAGAAAAACTGTTTTATTTTCAATGGAAATGTCCTCAAAATTTGCATGTATTTGTTTTATATGCTCCCAAACGATTCTACAAAGTTTGGTCGAAACCGGATGACTATAGCATATTGCTGCCATAGGAACGATCGGTCGAAAAACTAGTTCTTGTGAGAAAAACTTTTTTGTTTTTAATGGAAACGTCCCTTACGTTGGAAAATATTTATTTCATATACTTTTACACAATTCTACAAAGTTTTGTCAAAATCGGATGACTATAGCATATAGCTGCAGTACGAATGATCGGTCGAAAAGGAAGTTCTAGTGAGAAAAACTTTTCTGTTTTAATTAAGATCGCCTCCAAATTTCGAAACTGTTAGTTTGTTATGCTTTTCCATGATTCCGCTAAGTTTGGTCAAAATCGGACTTCTATATAGTATAGCTCTCATAGAAAAGTAATGTCCGAAAAATAATGTTAGAAAAACAAACTGCAAGGGTATACAAAACTTCGGCCGAGCCGAAGTTAACTTCCCTATATTTTTTTAGCGATATTTTGCTTGCAGCTTTCGGTCACACTGCTGCGATCAACTGTTTCTTGTGGTCAAACAAAAATCCATAAAACGTATTTTATAGGAGGTAAATACTCAAAAATCACAATGCAAATTGTGTAATAAAACTATTAAGACTGGTGTCAATTTTTTTTTCAAGAATCAAGAATTTCGCTCTTGGATTAAGAATTTTCATTAATTTTTATTCCTATCAAATTTCTCTCATCAAACATTCTTGGTCCAAGTATGAAATACTCTATTTGTTTTGAGTGTTTGCTAAGTTTAGTCTTCTTTTTTTTCACTTACACTTATAGCGAAAGCAAGGCTTAACCGACCCAATGAATCTCCTTTTTTCTGTATAGTCATTACCCTTAAACTTCTCCATTAACCCTCGTCCCGTGAAACTATTAACTGTTGCTCCTGTTTTATAATAGTTTAGCTCTCTCAATCACTGGCCACAGAAACAAACACAAAGGCAACAACAAGCTCATCGAAAGCCAAACCTAAGGTCCAGGAGGAAGTTGCTCAATGAGCTTAGCTTTCCCACCCCACCACACCACCCACTTTGTGTCACTCCCCAACTCTCCTACTTCTACTAATGTGTCTGGCTAAGTGCCATTGACAACTCACACCGCAATAATCAAGAAGGCCCATAGCAAGTGACTAAGCCCGGACAATACCTCACGCCACGCTCGGGGACCTTCTAATTTGAGTGTCGCTGTCAGAGTTCGGAGCGTGCATTGTCACAGATTTGCCCCCACCCCACCCATTAAGATGATGAAATGTCCCCGAAGGTCGTTGTGGCAACAAGGATGCGGGTTGCGGATCCGTTTCCAATTCATTTGACCCACTCACTTGTTGCCTATTAATTGTTATTAATAATTCACGGTGTGTCCTTTTCGGCAGGGTCTGTGGCTCTGCTTCCGGCTTGATAATGCTTAATTTGTTGTTTAATTATGCAGAGAATATACGTGTATTATTGCGGAGGAAAAATTCTAATTACAGTTGTTTGTTATCAGACCAAATGCAGGACTTTAAAGAGGGACTTAAGCGGAAAAGGTCTCTCATACAATAATTTGTCGGTTGGCAACAAAATGACAATTTACCACAGGCAACACAACTTAATTTGGGTTACATTCCAGTCACACATGAGTGCGATGGGGTTGGGGTTACAAATGGACAAGCTGCGTGTAAATGTTAGTGTCCTTTCCTGACAGCCAAACACGTTCCAAACACATAAACAGCTTTTCAGGACCCCAGTGCTAAGTTAAGTGAGCTGGCCTCATAAATTTCAAATTTGTTTTGCCAAAGCTTTTCAATGTGTGAAAGGACTTGTGGAAGGTAAGGTTAATCTAACAACTACAAGTAGGAAAGCTCAAAATTAATTTACCTAAAGTGGTGTCTTTCCCTTTATTTTGTTTGTTTTTCCTTTTCACAATTTATCGAAAATTATGCGACAAAATATCTGTGCCATGTCAACGTTTCAATAGCCCAGCCAAACTGAAAATTTATGGCCAATGCAGCAGCTCCTTGGCTCCTTGTTGGTTACTCCACAATGCAGTATCTTCCGTTCGACATTTGTCATGTGTTGTGGCCAGGCTTATTAAACGCTTTTTAAGCGTCGAGTATTTTCTATAGCGAGGGGTGAGATTTATGGATGCTTCTGTGGCCAAATGAGGGGTTTTTCTTCTCTTTTTTTTTGTAAATTATGCGGCATTTTCGGATGAAAAGAAAATAACTTTATGGCTGCTCAATGAGGTATACGAATGGATAAGAAATATCGTTTGAACTACTTACACAATACACAAAACAGAGAAAAATATCGTTCTAGAATATGACTCTTAAGATTACTTAAAGATGTGTGACAGAAATCTTAATTTTTAAAGTCTCTAAAATCTCTTTTGGTTGGTGTTTAACATCTCGCGTTTTGGGACAGATAAATAGTTGTCAGAAAAGATAAAAATTGAGCTTTCCAAAGAGAGATAACAGGAATGGTAAACCTACTTCAACCTGCTTACCTTGGCAAACGGAATGCAAAATTTGTAAAAAAAAATTATTTGTAATCTAATGAACACAATACGTCTGCATGCCAATGAAAATTTTAAGAAAGTTTCTTAACTTTATGTTTGCCATTGCAGGCTTTAAAATTTGCATTTACTATTAACTATTTCAGTAAAAAGTACATTTAAAACTATTCCATCAAAACTAAATTCATTTAGCTGTGTCACAATTGAAAGTTTTTTATTTACCCTCAAGCTTCGAAGTATTCCTAGACGCAGAATCATGTTAAGTGCTCAAAGACACCTTAATCAACAACAGCTTGTATAGGTGTGCCGCACACAAAAGAAACTTTCTCCTCGGAAAAAATAGGAAAAAATTTAAATAAACAGTCTTTCCTACTTGCAGCTGCGTTCAATCACATTTTGCCACCCACTTAGTCAATATTGAAAAGTTAAAGTCAAAGGTAAATATTGGCTATAGAATTTAAGCTTTAAGGGTAGTGAGTCAAAGTTCCGCTTTTTAAAAACAGATCCAAAAACGAAGTGGCTGGGGCGTTGCAATTACCCATACCAGATTCTCCGTTTTTCCTGACAGCTGGAAAGTGGCTAAAATATTGGCTATTCCGAAAACTAATGGAGACTTTTGGCCAATTTCCATTCTACCATTCATAGCAAAGGTTTTTGGAAATTTAATTGCCAGCCAAATTAACGCATTTATGCTTACCAACCGCCTCCTGAGCGAGAAACAATCGGGTTTTAGGAAAAATAGGAGCTGCACGACAGCTATACTAAATATAGTGGAGGACATAAGAAAAAGCATGGATGACGGAAATGTGACGCTACTGACACTGCTTGATTATAGCAAAGCTTTTCATACCGTCAATTATGACATTCTATGTTCAAAAATGAAAAATCTATACTGTTTCTCGAGTACAGCACAAAAACTAATGCGTTCCTACCTAACCAACAGGCGTCAAGCTGTTGTTACATCGTCCGTCTCTTCGTCATTTCTGTCCGTCAAGCGTGGTGCTCCTCAGGGTTCCGTTCTTGGTCCATTATTGTATTCCATTTATGTAAATGACCTTCCAGATGTCTTGTCAGAGTGTGAAGTTCAAATGTATGCTGATGCTGTTCAAATGTATGTTGGTCGTCCTTTGTCTAAATTTAATAAATGTGTTAATGTGTCCAACAGTGAGCTGTCTAAAGTTAGTAAGTGGTCAAATAAGAATAGTCTAGGATTAAACTCAGTAAAATCAAAATTCATTGTGATTTATAAAAAAGCAATTGATACAGTAAACTTAGCAAAACAAAAATTGACGATAAGACAATAGACTATGCAGAAAGAGAAGCAACTTAGGAATCACAATAAACCAAACTCTTTCCTGGAGCGATCATATAAATAAAGCTGTTGGCAAAACATATGGATCCCTCAGACAACTATATCTCACGCAGCACTTTCTTCCCATACCTATACGACTCTTAATAGCTAAAGCCTATTTGCACCCGGTCTCTTCTATGGAGTGGAAATCTTTGCCAGTAGTGATGCAGCAAGCAAGCACAATCTAAATGTAGCCTTTAACAATATTGCTAGATATGTCTTTGACGGAGATAGCATAGAAACAGACAGACGGACGGACAGACGAACAGGGCTAAATCAACTTAGCACGTCATGCTGATCAAGAATATATTTTCTTAAGAATTTTGTTGCTGGTTTATTACAAATGACTAGCCCATTTTACTGTTTTTAGGAAACGAAAACATATTAGAGTCTCTACCACCCATTGCAAACTTTAGGGCACCAGCAATAAATAGAATATTTTTGGATTCATACACAAGTGCTAAAAGAGGTATATCTCCATTGCAAAAAGTCGCAGAATTGTTTGGGATAGGTCATTTTAAAGCTAAGGAGTGGTACTTTCCGATGGTATCAAAGAGAGTCCAAACAATAGAATAAATTCGCCTAAAAACGCTCCTAAAACAGGTAAAAATAGGCACTCTTAGCAATTTTAAGCTCAAATTACTAAAAATCTCGAAGTAATGGACAATTTCTGAAAGCGCAGTCTTGCTAAGCACACGAAAATCATCTAAAATCACTACCAACCAGAGCTCGCAAGAAGAGGTCCCTTTTTGCAGAAAGTCACAAAAAGAACTGTTGCTCGCAGACACAATTGAAAACGGGATCAAACGGCGGTGTCCCAGAAATCTCTTCCAACCAAATTCCAACCCAAAACCAATTCTCGGTGTCCTAGAAATCTCTTTCGGTTGGTTTCAAACCTCTCGTATTTTGTTGGGAGATTTTGGCAAACCAACCAATACACAAACCAGCCAATACATTAACCAACCAATAGCGAATTCACGAACCCACACAATATATCACTGTTTTTGTAGTAGGACCATAATATTATTCACACACCTTTCGAACTCGACTTTCAAACAAGACTTTCGAAGAAAATGAAATCTCTCGAAGTTCTGGGACACCGACGAATTTCTCTAGCGATTTGCAAACCAACCGAAGCCAAAATCTCTAGAGATTTCCAAACCTGTTTTTACGCAGCGTGATCTTTGGTCAATCAGTGAGAGCTTTTTGTCGCTTATGTACGCGCTCACTCGAGACACTTGAAATCGGTGAGAGTGTCTTTTGTGCATGTATGTGTGTTGCGCGTTCGCTTTTGTTGTGTTATTTCAGAATTGCGTGCAGCAGGTCCGTCGTCATGAGTCGTCATGAGTTTAATTATGTACATATGTATATTCATACGTATAGATTAACGTCCCAGCAAGAGACCATTTCTCTCTCTCTCACTCTTTCACGCTTTGCCTCTGATGAAATAAAGCAACAACAAAGCACTAACGAAACAACAACAAAAAAGACACTTTGTGCTTTAATGCAAATCGTTTTGCTCAGTTGCCGAGGCTCAGTTGAGGAGCGCCGAGCAAAAATATCCCATTCAAACTGTTGTCGCAAGAGCGCTTCGTGTGTTCTCTCACCGATCAGCATAAAACAGAAAACACGAGAGACACAAATTTTAAGTGTTCTGTTCAGAGAGTGAGCGAGTCTGTCTAATTTTTCCCTGTTATTTCAGTGAGCAGACAGCTTGTGAAATTTTGGTTCAGCATATTTTGGGAGCTCTGCTACCAACCCTTCAAGATACTGCAAAAAGTATCGAATTCTGTTGCCTTGTGTTATTGTAGACTTGTCTGGGACTCGAACTCACAACCTTCCAGCTTTGCACTGAGCACGAATGGCATGGCATCTCATCGCACACCACCATAGCATATACTCAGAAAACAAACCGATAATTTTGTACTTGAATTGAGTACAAACGGTGTCGACAGTACGGTAAGTACGAAAATACTTGATCCAAGAACAATACTCTACGATCAAGTACGATTTTTTCAATCCCATAATACTTGATTTAAGACTGTTTCGGGATATATTATGTACATTTAGAATAATTTTAAAATATTTTTGATCATACTTTTGGGTTGTAATGGCCTTAAGTTAATCCCGATTAATTCTCAAAATAAATACAAAGTGTTCTTTCTCAAAATCCAGTAATTTCTAATGTCAGCCCAAAAAAATTATTAAAAGAAAAAATGAGAAATTCAAACGAGTACAAAATGTTCCCAAATTCTCCTAAAGCGAGTTCTCTGTAATGAACCAAAGAAGGCTGGAAATATACAAGGTCCTTTTACAAGCCTCTTCGGAAGAACTAATGTAGGTCAAAAACTAACCATCACTCCATAACAAAAGAGTTAGAATTAGTTGGGAATTTCAAGAACAGACTCGCTTAAAAATAATTTACATTTTACGTTGCACACTCTTCGGAGCTAGCATTATAAGTCAGTTTTGAACTCAAACAAACATATTTTGTATTTAAACTTACTGTAAGTACAAAATGTTCTTGATTCTAGAACGTTTGTTCGGATTTCAATAATATTAGCACTCTTTTTTCAGTTTGAGAATTTTTCGTACTCAATTTAAGTAAACCCAATAACGAATCATACTTGAAATTTCAGGTACAAAACGGGTTAAACTCAATCCCGTTTCATATAGAACGCTGGCAGCCGTTTGTTTCTGAGTGTATGATTGGTGTCCCATGTCTAACATGATATTTATACATATACGCTCTTGTTCCTAATTTATGAACATGTAATCTCGAAAAGGATTGAAGTAAGCACATTTGGAACGAAACAAGCTCGAAAGGATTGCGCCAAGCCTTAAAAGATCGAATTGAGTGGAATATCGCGTAAATCGAGATTGAGTTTTGAGCTCGTGCCGAGATTTCTCTAAAAAAAAAGAGATTGAATTTGTCTCGCCGTTTTTTTTTCTGTGTAGTATCTCCTAGAGTTTTACAGATAAAAGGTTCGAGTTTCGAACCATCTGGACATATTTAGTAATCAGGATTATTTATCGATTTGCCAAGGAATTCGTAAAGATCGCATGCACAATAGTCAAGTTATAGGCAAAAGAAGTTTTGATGCTGCTGCTCATTAGCTGGGCTGCTTTCTGTTCCTACTGCAGAATCCAAATTGCGATCGAAAATTTTGTAAAATGTTGGCTGAGGAATGTTTACTTGATTCCATCCCATCTTCACGAAATTTTCACTGTATGATCATGTCGATCAGTAAAGAGTCGTAGGCAATGTGTTGAGTCTGTGAACCGGTTCAAAGATGGTTGAAAACGATTCTAAAGTGGCTTAGAATCACATCTTTAAGCCTTAATCTAAAAAGAACCGGCTGCGGACCGGCTTTAAAGCGGTTTAGGGCCAGAGCTCATAAGTTATTTTAAATACATACGTGAACTTTGGTCTATAGGATGGTAATATGGAGTTGGATATATTACTTGCTTGGAACTGGGTTCAGAGCGGTTCGAAAAATGTTCAGTGTCATATTTCAAAACTTAACCTGTAGGCTGGTACTATGAAGTTAGATATTTTCTTTGCCAGTCCAGTGAACCAGTTCAACAGTGGTTCAGCTCCACACCTCTAATTGGTCTATAGAATTATAATGTTAGACGATTTACCTGTCCCGGAAATTATTTTTGAACTATGATCTGGAAATTTGGTGTGATTTGAACATTTTTTATTTGATACTTGCCCAAATCTTAAACTGGTTCCAAACAAGCTTGGATAAGTTCCATAGGATTCTAATCCAATGTTAGTATCAGTTCAAAATTGAATATACAGTCTTGTTCTCAATTCCACTTTCGCAAAAGTTTTGCGATTTAGAGACAAAATTTAAACCAAAACCCGCTTTTAAATCACAAAGTTTTTGTAGAAGTAGAATTGAGAACAAGGCTGATAAGCGATCTTTTAAGAATCGTTTTCTCACAATGCAAAGGACGTCCGCGGAAATACAGCTATCGAGTGGGAGAACTGTTTTAATGTTTTGCTTAAGCCTTAATTTAAGCCGTTTTCAGTCTCCCCGGTTCGATTTGGATTTCTGAATTTTTAAGTTACAATTTCACTACTTTGCTGGACTCCATCTGACGTTTCTAACCGGAAAATTAATAAAAAATTCAATTCTCCAAAATGTTTCCAAGCAACAAATGTTCAACTTGATTTTGGAGTTCAGCGTGAAACATATTGTGTCTTCGATGGGTAAGTAAGTAAATTTGGACTCCCTTCCTTTTTGCCAGTCATTCGAATAGCTCAAACTCGACACGTTATCACTGTGCCAGGCAACGACTAAAAATATACAAATAAATGAAATTTATGTTATTTATTTGGTAATCTATGCATGTCCTGGCCACATGTTAGCTGTCATTCGAGCTATTGGCATACATTGCTGGCTGTCAATCTTTCTGACAGTTGTTTTAATCACGTTTTTGTCTATGACTTCCGGAGGTTAAGTGTTTCACAACTGCCTAAGCCCCTAAGCTTGTGAATAAGTAAATGCGTTGGGGAAATCAAATGCTCATCCAGAAATTGCAATAGCTTAGCCAAAAGTTATGCATATGCATTTTTCTTTTGTGCCAAATCTCCGCTCGACCAAATTGTTTGCAAGTAAAACAATAGACGAGCCAATCCAACTTGTTCTTCCACTTCTACTTCGTTTTGGAGCAATTTATACTGCCTGCTTGACTTGGGACTCCTTGGGGCAATTGTCTGACTCCTACTCGACTCCACGCCTTCGCTTTTGTTTGCAGTTTAAAGGTTGAGCATAGTTCAAATTGTTTGCCAGGTATTCTGCACTTTTTCTCGGCTATTTGATCTGTGATTGAGCTGAATGAGCAAATAAACTTGTGGTTTAACTCTATTGAGTCTGAATAGAGAGGTGAATGTATGGCTGAGTGGATTTGTGGGCAGAAGTTGAAGTTATTTTTTGTAGGTGTTGGATTGGCTCTTCATTGACGTATTAAATGAGATTTCAGTAAAGTGTAAGAAGAATAGTTAGTGTTAGGTGAGGTCAAAATGAAAGCAGAACGAAGATAAAAAAATGGAAACTTATGATTTCATTACAGTACCTACTTAGTATTAAATGTGCAGAAAGGTCAGAAACGAGGAAAAGAGAAAATGTTTGAAAGTTTTTTAGAATTTCCCACAACATTGCTTTTTGTTTCCCTTACATTCTCTCATCCATTATTCGCTCTTAAAAACTTAACAAATTAAAACCACAATAAACCAATTAAATTGTCTATTGTTAGTGTTGATTGTTTTTTCTAACAATTAGGTAGCTAGTGTAAACTATATTCATTCATCCCATAAATTTTATGTATTGTATGCTGCACACAAACAAATAACTTACGCAAACACACACACATAGACGTTGACTCACCTACCTTTTGCCTACTCTTGGCCTTGCTGATGGCATAAACAAGTTAAATCCAATAAAAACATTTTGTTTAGTGAATTTATATTGTAAACGACCTTGTCAACAGAATGATGAACACGATTTACAAATATTTGTGTTCCCTGTGCGTGCGTGAGTGTGCTTACATGTGTCTCCGTCTGTATTGCTTATTTTGTCTGGGACAACAAAGAAGGGTTAAGTCTTGATAACAAATTTAATTCAATTAAGGGATTTCCCTTTAAAAAGCAAACACAGGCATTGGAAAAACTTTTCACTAATTGCATTTATGATGGCAGACCAAATAAAAAAACCACAAACTTCAAAATGCAATTAGCACTTCAGAAAGGGCAACGAGCGACAGCATAAGAACAGCCTGGAGATGCCCACAACACAATGACAATAACTCCGCTGGCAAAGTGGAAATGTCAAGAAAATGTGCAGCAAGCTAATTAAAAAACTTGCGGCAACTAAATAATTTCATAGCAGCGGCAAAATGCTTCGAGGTGACAATGGAAAATTTGCTTGGAAATTGACAATTTTGTAATGCAATAATTTGACAGGCAAAAGCTACCGCAAAATAGAAGGAAGAGGAGGGAAGCTTGGCCACAGAATTGCCCACAAAGGCATAAACAAGCCCAGGCAGACAAACCATAGACCAACAAACTTCTTGGCTTGCCTCTTGACGCTGCAAAGTATGCTATAATTTTGTGCTAAGGAAGTGAAGTTGCTCTGGGGAAGATGAAGGTGTCGACTGAAGGAGGCGCTTCATAAAACAAAATGGTTATCAAAGTGCCGTTGAATTATGAACTGTAGAAATGTAAACGTTTGGAAAATTGGAATTTTTTAAATAATAAAAAATTTTTACAAAATCCTTATATTTATTTTTGGTTACCGTGAAAGAGTATAAAATAGTGGAATAATTTGTAAAGCTTTGGAAAATATATACAATCTGTGAAGTTAATTATCCTAACCCACTCGTAGAAATGTTTTGACATGGCAGCTCCGGAATATCAGCTTTTTTGTACGATATCGTATGGCCTGTCTTGGCATAGCTTCTGCTCTTCCAGCTCTTTATCAGAATGCCACCAATGCGGTTCATCGGTGGAATCCCAGTCCGACCAGGCTTCCTCCTCCTCCTCTGCATTCACTAAAGTTTGTTCTTGTGTGCTCTCCTCGCTGCTAATCTATAGAGATTTGCTGCCGTGCGCATCCTTTTCAATTGCATCTTCCGCTCGTCGGACCTCAAGCGTATAGCCAGAGGAGCTGCTTTCTCCAGTGGCAAGGGACTACCCGAGACCATAAAATCGTTATCGTCCAAATCCAGAGGGCTGCCATTCATTAGAGGGGTAATCGAACGAGGTTCGGACCAGAGCTGAGGATTTGAATGCGGACGGCCATCGAAGAAACAGCGTCGTCGCTCGCCTCCCAAAACCGTAGTAGCGCCTAAAATGCCCACGAGATCTGCCAGACAACTCAACTTTTTGGTCACCTAAACATTATTGGTACGTCAGTTGTAGCTGCTGCTTGGGCACATACTCTTCCCCCCAGAGATCCATTGGAGATTTAAAGAAAAAAATTGAGGAAAGTTAAGTTAAGTTAAGTTTGTATACCCTTGCAGTTTGATTTTCTAAATAAGACCACTTTTCGGACCTAACTTTTCTATGGGAGCTATACTATATTCGTCCGATTTCGACAAACTTTAGTGGAATCGTGGAAAAGCATAACAAACATGTACATATTCGAAGGCGATTTCACTTAAAACAAAAAAGTTTTTCACACTAGAATTTCTTTTTCGACCGATCATTTATACTGCAGCTATATGCTATGGTCATACGATCTTGACAAATTTTTGTAGAATTGTGTAAAAGTATATAAAAACATATGCAAACGTATGGGACGTTTCTATTGAAAACAAAAAAATTTTTCTCAGAAGAACTAGTTTTTCGACCGATCGTTCCTATGGGAGCTATATGCTATAGTCATCAGATTTTGACCAAAATTTTAAGAATTGTGTGGGAGCATATAAAACAAATACATGCCAATTTTGAGGACATTTCCATGGAAAACCAAAAAGTTTTTCTAACTAAGACTACTTTTCAGACAGTACTTTTCTATGACAGCTATACTATATAGATGCCCGATTTCGACCAAATTTGGCAGAATCATGGAAAAGCTTAGTTAACTGAGAAATACGAAGTTTGGAGGAGTTTCACTTGAAAACAAAAAAGTTTTTCTCACTAAAACTAGTTTTTCGACCGATCGTTCCTAAGACAGCAATATGCTACAGTCATCCGATACGGCCGGTTCTGACAAATCTGCAGCAAATTTGTACAGTGCAAAGTTTGGTGAGGATAGCTTTAAAACTGACGGAGGAAATAGCATAGAAAGAGACGGTCAGACAGACGGACAAGGCTAAATTAACTCAGCTCGTCTTGCTGATCAAGAATATATTTGGTTTTCTCAACAGCAGTTTCATCTGATATCGATAAATTCCTATCGCTGCATTAGGGTGACCAAACACGCTCAACAAATAATGTATTTTTTTTTAGGGATTTTCCATATTATTGAATGCTGCTGGTAATATGCTGGCGATGAATCAAAAGCAATAGCTGGGGACACTTGTTTACCTGCACGGCTTATCAAAGGAACGCTGACTACACAGAAGTCAGCCGCAGTGATGAGGAAGTTGCCACATGCATAGGAACTCAGCGCCGCCAAGTCCTGCTAACAATCCTAGTCGCAACAAATTGAATCGCAACTCCCTTGCATTATTCATTCGTTGCTCTGCCTCTTCAAATTCCATTTCCATTGCGTGAAGTTGAAAAATTCGTTAATTCATAAACATTTTGTGTAAAATAAACAAAACAAATGTTGGAGCCAGCTGATTGTAAAACGATCAAAATATCGATAATTCCATCGGGACTGAACTTGCGGTTAACTTTAACCAGCGCTCGAGCAGCAGTTTAGTTCCTCCGGTTCCGCCACACACAGCATGAGGCAAATTCGGCTAAACTGCTTGTCAAGTTGACTATCCGCACATTGATAAATCGGGCCTAAATTAGACTACTTTTCCTTCCTTACTTTTCTATGGGAGCTATACTAAATAGTTGTCCGATTTCGACCAAAAATAAAGAAATCATGGAAAAGCAAAACAAACTGTTAATTAAGAAATTTGAAGTCGATCTTTTTTCTTTTCATTCATACTGCAGCTATATGCGAGTCATCCGATTTTGACAAAAGTTTATGGAATTGTGTAAAAGTATATAAAATAAGATATATGCCTATAAAAAGGAGCGTTTTCATTGAAAACAAAAAATGTTTTTCTCACTAGAACTAGTTTTTCGACCGATCGTTCCTATGGCAGCTATATGCTATAGTCATCCGATTTCGACCAAACTTAGTAAAATCGTGGGAAAGGATAGTAAACTAAGAAATACGTACTTTGGAGGCGCTTCAATTGAAAAACAAAAAAAGGGGAGAAAGTTTTGTATACCCTGAGCTTCCATTATAACAAAAAAGTTTTTAGACTATTTTGGGACATTACTTTTCGGGATCTATACTATAAAGAGTCTATTAAACTCGGAGAAATATGGAAAGGTATAATACACTGTTAATTGCGAAATTTGGAGAGAGATGTCATTTAAGACAAAAGTTTTTCTAACTTGAACTTAATCTATAAATTAAGGTACAGTAGTTCAGATTTTGAAAATTTGATTTTTTTTTGGCTTAACGTTATAGTTAAAAACACCTGAAATTTTTACAAAAAAAATACAAATTCGAGATATTTTGATTTTGTAGGAGGTCGGGCGGTATAGGTTGTGAAACTAAATGCGATTATCTCGGAACCACTTTTTTCACCCGGGGTCGATTGCGAGGCCATTTGGACCGATTTCTTATAGTTTTTTTAAATTGCTCGTATATTAGGTCGGAGTATTTTTGATCGGTCCATAAATAGGGAGTTAGATTAAGGGAAATAGGTCATGAAATTTTGACTGAGAACCCCTTACTCCCAATAGACCGATCCAGATATCAGTTCGACATAAAACAATCCCAACAAAACTCATAAATTTTTTATCCGATGACGCCGAATCGACGCACAGGCACTATGTTTAAAATGGGTCGACTTTGGAAGGGGCTACAACAACAACGCAACAACAACTACAAAAATTTTAAAAGTAGTGATCATACTCGAACAAAAAACCGCTAGCGATAGTGGTATCTATATGGGCTGTGAAACTAGACATGTCCTTAAAAAAAAAGTTTTTACTGTCGAACCGATCCATAGAGCTATGTAAGTCACCGATTTTGACCAAACTTTAGAAATGTGAAAGAAAAAAGGTACAAATAAGAGTTTCAAAAAAAATTTTAAGAAAGTTGACGAGAGGAGTATAGGCACGATGACGAGAATTGTGTAAAAGTGTATAGAATAAGGTATGCCAATGAAAAGGACGTTTCCACTAAAACAAAAGTTTTTCTCACTAGAACTAGTTTTTCGACGATCGTTCAGGCGCTGTATGCTATAGTCTCCGATTTCGACCAAACTTAGGAAATCGGAAAGGAAAAACTAAAATACGTACTTTGGAGGCGTTTCCATTAAAAACAAAAAAGTTTTTCTCTCTAGAACTAGTTTTTCGACCGATCGTTCTTATGGGAGCTATATGCTATAGTCATCCGATCCGGCCGGTTCCGACAAATGTGCAGCGTATTTGTACCAAAAGACTTTCGACTGACGGAGGAGATAGCATAGAAACAGACGGACAGACGGACAAGGCTAAATCAACTCAGCTCGTCGTGCTGATCAAGAATATATATACTTTTATGTGGTCGGAGATGCTTCCTTCATGCGTTAGAAACATCGGAGCAAGGGTTAAAAAGGTTTTTCTCACTAAGACTAGTTTTTCGACCGACGTTCATAGGCAGATGCTGTAGTCACCGATCCGCGCAAAGAAAGTATTTATAAAAAGTTTGGAAAGGAAGCTAGAAGAGGAGATAGGACACTGTCATGCTGATTAAGAATATAATACTTTATGTGGTCGGAGATGCTTCCTTCAATGCGTTACAAACATCCGCACAATTTTATAATACCCTCTGAAAGGGTATAAAAAAAACTTTTTCTCAGTAAAACTAGTTTTTCGACCGATCGTTCCTAAGACTGTTATATGCTATAGTCATGCGATCCGTCCGGTTCCGACAAATGTGCAGCGTATATGTACCAATAGATTTCGTGCAAAGTTCGGTGAAGATAGATTTTAAACTGACGGAGGAGATAGCATAGAAACAGACAGACAGACGAACAAACGGACGTGCTGATCAAGAATACGAGGTGGGTTCAAAAAAGTATCGCGAATTTTGAATTTTCGCGGGTTACGTATATTCGAATTTCGATTTTTTGGCGTTATGTTGCTACTCATGTCTCTCACTTATGCCGACAAGCTCGGCCATTTTGAATGTTCACTTAATTGTTGACAGCTGCTTCGCTTGCACGTGTTTTGGATCGTCTTCGATTTTTACCTCAATTGCGACCAAAAACAGCATCGCATGAACATTGCTAATGAGATGTTAAACTCTGTCCGCGACGACCCAAATTTGCTCCAGAGGGTCATAGCTGGTGACGAATCGTGGGTTTATGGTTATGACGTGGAAACCAAAGCCCAATCATCTCAATGGAAGCTGCCGCACTGAACCAAGACCGAAAAAAGCTCGCAAGTTCGGTCGAATGTGAAAGTTTTGCTGACAGTTTTCTTCGATTGCAGGGGCGTGGTGCATCATGAGTTCTTGCCACAGGGAAGAACGGTCAATAAGGAATATTACCTGCAAGTTATGCGCAATTTGCGCAAAGCAATCCGCCAGAAACGCCCGGATTTGTGGAAGAACAAAAATTGGCTTTTGCACCACGATAACGCCCCTGCTCACACATCGTTGCTTGTGCGCGACTTTTTGGCCAAAAACAACACACTAATGATGCCGCAGCCATCGTATTCCCAGATCTGGCCCCCTGTGACTTTTTCTTGTTCCCTAAACTGAAGAGGCCCATGAAAGGACGACGTTACGCTACGCTTGACGAGATAAAGACGGCATCGAAGGAGGAGTTGAACAAGATAAAAAAAAAATGATTTTTTGAAGTGCTTCAAAGATTGGAAAAACCGTTGGCACAAGTGTATAATATCTCATGGGGATTACTTTGAAGGGGACAAAATAGATATTCATGAATAAATAAATAATTTTTGAAAAAACACAAAATTCGCGATACTTTTTGAACACAACTCGTATATATACTTTATGTTGTCGGAGATGCTTGCCAATCTAGATGTGTGCAATTTCATACCTTTTGGCAACTGCAAGACGCTTCACTATGATCTTTATGAAGATGTGCTTATATTTTGTATATAGTCTTTATTTAGAAGTGTGCCCGTCGCTACTAAAAACCATCTGGAACTTTAATGCATTGGGAGTCGTTTTATCATACCGATGAACAGAGCTTCAATGTTATCGAAAATCTGTTTGTTTCTTTTTTCTTCTTCGAATTCCTCTTCAGTTAATCCAGTCGTATTTTCAATAGGTTCGGATTTGCATATTTCAATAAGTTGCACTTTTAGCGTTTTTCTTTTTTGGATGGTCAAAAGTGCATGTTCATTTAATTCTCCTTGATCGATTGTTGTTAATCTTGAATTCAGCGCTTAGAAAACCCAGTTTTGAGAAACCTTTGAGCGCCGCAACTTCTGGAGCGCGCTTATCTCCAAAACTAGTACCCGGATCAACTTGATATATTCTAGAGATGTTGTAAAATTTAATAAGACAATAATTTTGAAACGGTGAAGTCCACGTAATCCCTTAACAATGAGTAAAATTTGTTTCGAGCCCAACCGGTGCTCTGCAAACAATTTTTTGGGCTAGCAGCCTACCTGCCTTCCTTGGCAACTAAACGCTACAACTTTGCTAATACTGTCACTATTTTAAAATTGAATTCTTTATTATAAGTGTAAATGTCGTTGAGAAAAGCCGCTTACAATGGAGGAGTTTGACGCAAACCGCATTAGCAATTGGCGGAAACTGAAAATCCTTTTTTGGAAAAATTGGATTCTTCAATGGAACCAGAAGGTTCAGTTCCTGACTGCTCTCATCCTTCCCTTATTATTTCTTTCGCTCATTGTTCTTATACGCACATTAGTAAGTCCAACTTCAATGTCGGAGCTTCGTTATCCACCTGTGTCCATATCGGATATGCAGCTCTACCAGGCGTCAGTTCTTAAGGGAAATCGAATTATGCACGACAACGGCACCTTAAATTTACCAAGAAACGTCATTTGCTATACCCCAGACAACGCCATTAATCGAGACATAATCATGGCTGCCACACTACGACTCCGGTTGCTGGGATATCGATCCTATGATACCGCTGGACATATGCAGAGTGATTTGGTCAAACACAACTTCCTGGCTGGTGTGCAGTTTGCAAAGGACATGATTAAACAGAGTGGAAGCAGATTCCCACTGATTTTGAACTATTCACTCCGATTTCCCAGTGAACTGCGCACCATGCCTGGCCCTGTGATAGATACTTGGCGCACAAATACTCTTTTACCTGCATACGATTTCACGGGACCCCGAAATGAAAAGGACGACGATGGAGGTGTGCCAGTGGGGTACCTTATGGAGGGATTTTTGCCACTGCAACATGCAATTACCATGTCTTGGCTTCAGTTGAGCACAAATCGCACAGATTTACCTATCGTGCAATTACAAAGATTTCCGTATAGGGCGTTTATATATGATCCCCTTTTGATTGGTATTCAGCAGCTGCTGCCGTTCATTCTTCTGCTAAGTTTTGTCTATCCATGCTGCTTCGTGGCTAAGTATATAACCAGTGAGAAGGAAGAACAGCTTAAGGAAATCATGATACTCATGGGCATACACAATTGGCTACACTGGACAGCTTGGTTTGTGAAGAGTTACATTTTACTGATGATAGTAGTGGTGCTTGTACTGTGCCTGTTACTTGTAGAGTTTTACAACTCGGTGGCTGTACTCACCTACTCTAATTGGATACCGCTGCTTTTATTTTTCCATTCCTATGTAGTGGCCAGTATTTGCTTTTGTTTCATGCTAGCCGTGTTTTTCTCAAAAGCTAGCACAGCCGCCGCTGTAACCGGAATCATGTGGTTTCTCACCTACATTCCATTTTCCTTCGCCACGTACTATTACGAACGCTTGCGCCTTTGGCATAAGCTTGTTCTAAGTCTGCTGTTCTCGAACACAGCCTTGGGCTTTGGATTTCATGTGATTATGTCCTGGGAGGCTACCGGGAAAGGTGTACAATGTAACAATTTCATAGAGCCCGTCTCCGCAGATGATTCGCTAACGCTTTTATATGTGATTATTACACTTACGTTGAGTGCACTGATTTACATGATTATTTGTCTTTATGTAGAGCAGATATGCCCTGGAGACTATGGAGTGCCACGTCGCTGGAACTATATGTTTTTTCGAAGATTCTGGAGTGAATTCGTAAGCCAGTCCACCAGAAATGTTAGCACAGCAGACTCACTTCACGATCAAGGCAAATGTAAACGAAAGCAAAAGCTAGGCATTGAATTATGCGAACTTTCGAAATGCTACCGCAATCACACTGCAGTCATGGATTTAAGCTTAAAAATGTATTATGATGAGATAACCGTGTTACTTGGTCACAATGGAGCTGGAAAAACCACCACTATACATATGCTCACTGGAATTATTCCACCAACCAGAGGCACAGCGTTGATAAATGGCTGCGACATACGTACTCAACTGGCTTGTTCTCGTCGATCGATGGGTATTTGCCCCCAACGTAATGTACTCTTTAACAGAATGAGTGTGCGAAACCACATCGTTTTCTTTGGCAGTCTAAAGGGTGTAAGGGGCTCAATAGCCATTAAACGGGAAGCCGACAAGTATATGCGTATAATGGAATTAGAAGAAAAGTCCCATACAACGGCTGATAAACTTTCGGGCGGAATGAAACGTAAACTTTCCCTCTGTTGTGCTCTATGTGGGGGAACGCGGGTTGTACTCTGCGATGAGCCCAGCTCAGGAGTTGATGCAGCAGCACGTCGCCGTATTTGGGACTTGCTGCAAGCTGAAAAGGCAGGCCGCACAATTCTATTGACTACACACTATATGGACGAGGCTGATGTACTGGGCGACCGGATAGCAATTCTGTGCGAAGGGCAGCTACAGTGCTACGGAACCACATTTCACCTTAAGAAGCGCTATGGGTCAGGTTATCGATTGGTCTGCGTAAAACAAGATGATTGTGATGCCAGAGAAGTAACCAAACTTATTGCTAGGCATATTCCAGGCATAGGGCCAGAAAGCGAAGTTGGTTCAGAGTTAACTTATCGACTGCCCAATGAATTTTCCACCAAATATGCTGCCTTACTGAGTGACTTGGAGCAGCAGTCAAAGCAACTGAAATTGAGTGGATACGGCGTGAGTGTAGCAACTATGGAAGATGTCTTTATGAAAGTGACCGAAGAATATAACACAAAAGCTAAGAGGCAGCAGGGAGGCTACATTGATACCGAAAATACAACCAATGGGAATAACGAATCGGAAGATCAGCGTTTAAGTAAGGGCCTCGTTTTTGACAGCAGCTCGCAGGAACGACGTTGTCTCGGCCGTTGCTTAATGCGCTGGCAGGGACTTTTTCGTAAGAAAGCATTGGTCACAAGGGGTAACTATTTTATACTTCTAATTCAGCTGATCATTCCTATAATTTTTATGGCTGCCACCATACTGAACTCACGTGGCGGACGGATCTACTATGAGTTACCGGCTATCCACATTTCGTTGAAGCAGTATCCTAAGGCCACTGTGGTGTTGGAAGACCAAGGAGATGCTCAAATGTTACCGCTATCCACCGCTTACACTGAGCACTTGGCTACCTATAAGGGAAAATATGGTTTACTGAACACAGGCGGTCAGAGCTTTGAAAATTACATACTAAGCGTATCGAAGAATCACAGGGCTCGGGTGGACTTTGAGTACTTAGCTGGCTTGACTGTGGCAGAGAACCAGGCGACAATATGGTTAAATAACAAGCCTTTGCACACTGCTCCTTTAACGCTAAACTTGTTGCATAACGCTCTAGCAATTCAACTGCTAGGCAAGGATGCTGCCACAGGAGTGACCAACGCACCTTTACCATATAGCCCAGACACGCTGACATTGCGACTGAACAAAGGACAGCGACTGGGTTCTGAGATTGCCGTTAACTTAAGCTTAGTTATGTGCTTCGTTACGGCGTTCTATGTGTTACCCGTAATAAAGGAGCAGCAGTCACGTGCAAAGCTATTACAATATCTTAGTGGAGTTGATGTATTCTCCTACTGGATAAGCCAACTGCTGTGGGACTATATAACGTTTACTTTTACCGCAATCATTGCCATACTTACAATTGCCGCATTCCAGGAGCTGGGGTATTCTACTTTCATTGATCTAGGCCGATACCTTTCGATTTTATTAATATTTGGCTTGGCTGCATTGCCACTCAGCTATGTAATCTCCAGATGCTTTTCCGATGGTGCTACAGGATTTGCACGCACTGCAGTGGGCACCATTCTGACTGGTACTGGGCTATTTACTGTGATCGTAGCGCTCTCATTTGAGAAGTTTAAGCTGAAACACGTAGCAGAGCAATTAACTTGGTACTTTAGAGTATTTCCTCATTTCAGCTTAGCCACTGGATTACTCCACATTCACATTAACTATAACATACGTCGTGGATGTGATGTGGCAGCAGTTAAGAAGTTACCGAAAGCCGTTCAATGCCGCAATGTTCCCGTCTGCTGTAATATTCCCGGGTACTATGCATGGACGCATCCTGGTATTCTGCCAGAGATTCTGTTTCTAAGTTTAGAGGCCATCTGTTTAATGACACTTCTCATCATGGTAGATGCTAAGATGTGTGCTTGTATTTCTCATGTAATTCGAAAATTCAGATTGAAAAAATATCGAAGTTCCGGAGGAGGAGATTCGCCAACAAATGATAAGAATGGTATACAAAAAGAACGCTATTTTATCAAAAATCTTTCATCTGAAGAACGCAGCAATATTCCACTTGTCGTGGACGGAATCAGCAAGCGCTATGGAAAAACATTGGCTGTAAAGGATCTCTGTTTTTATGTAGCATCAGCCGAGTGTTTTGGACTTTTGGGCATTAACGGTGCAGGCAAAACTTCAACATTTAAGATGCTCACCGGCGATACAAAGATAAGTGCGGGGGTTGCTTACGTTGAAGGAATCAACTTAAAATCCCATATGCGCAGGGTATACTCTAAGATCGGTTATTGTCCACAGTTTGACGCATTGTTTGAGAACCTCACAGGACGACAAACTCTGCAAATTTATTGCTTGTTACGTGGTGTTAGACGTCAATATATAAAGGCCATATGTTACGATCTGGCTTCATCTTTTGGATTCTATCAATATATAGACAAGCGAACCAAACACTATAGTGGTGGCAATAAAAGAAAGCTGAGTGTAGCAATCGCAGTAATTGGAAATCCATCCGTTTTATATTTAGATGAACCAACCAGTGGTATGGACCCAATAGCTCGACGACAGCTGTGGAAAATTGTAGCTTATATACGCTCTGCGGGAAAGTCAATCGTTCTGACATCACATAGCATGGAGGAGTGCGAGACATTGTGCACGCGTATTGCTATCATGGTAGCAGGCGAGTTTGAGTGCATAGGATCTGCCCAGCATCTCAAAACCACTTACGCGAAGGGTTTTGTTCTAAAGATTAAGATTAGGCTGTCAAGAAAAAATTTTGAAAGAGTCATAGAAAGTTCCTCTTCTTCTGCGGAGCAATTTCATCAGAAAACAGGCTCTCTTTGTCGTCTAGTAAAGCAAATTAGCTTTGATCCAAGCTCCACAAATGAGGATAACAACAGTGAAAATTCCTCAACTCAAAGACAACCTGAAGTTAAAGACAAAAAAACTGGCAGACATCCTAAGGTCGAAAGAAACGTAGCTCCTAAAAATAAGTGACAAAAACACAAATGCTTATCGAAAACATAAATTGAAAAATTTTATTGCAAGAGAAATTACTCATGCTGTTTTGAAAGAAGAATTTAAGGACCAGCTTACATATCACATTCCATTTCACAGCATATCGTGGTCGGCTGTATTTCAATTAATGGAGACTAATCGTGAACAACTGTATATAGATGATTATATGATAATGCAAACCAGCTTGGAAGAAATTTTTTTTGGACTTTGCACTAAGAAAACAAAAAAAACAAGATATTTAACGAAAAAAAAAGACAAGTCTAAATTTTTTGAAAATTAAACGAAAAAAAAAACAACCTTTATAAAAAAAAACGAACCACAAAACTTAAAAACAAAATAAAATTTAACGGGATAAACAAAATACTAGACAGGGAAAAAATGGTCTCTTTTCTTATTTGATCAGCTTTTGGCAACTGAGTCTAACAACCGTCTGGAAAGCTTAATGAAATATCTAGAAAGACTTAGTCTCATAAAATTCAAAAAAACCAATTTTTTTTAAAATCCACGACAAAAGGGGTGGATTTTTAAACTCTTAGAAGGTATTATAAAAGTGTCCGGATGTTTGTAACGCATTGATTCTGGAACACATAATATTCTGATCAGCATGGCGAACTGAGTTGATTAAGCCTTGTCCGTCTGTCCTTCTGTCCGTCTGTCCGTCCTCCGTCAGTTTTAAAGCTATCCTCTCCAAACTTTCCACGAAGTCTTTTGGTACAAATACGCTGCACTATAGCATATAGCTGTCATAGGATCGATCGGCTGAAAAACTAGTCTTAGTGAGAAAAACGTTTTTGTTTTTAGTGGAAACGCCGAAGTACGTATTTCTTAGTTTACTATCCTTTTCCATGATTCCACAAAATTTGGTCGAAATCGGATGACTATAGCATATAGCTGCCATAGAAACGATTCGGTCGAAAACTAGTTCTAGTGCGGAAAACTTTTTTGTTGTTAATGAAAAATACTTTTTTTGTGACATATTCTTATTTTATAAGCTTTAACACTTTTTCTACAAAGTTTTATCAAAATCGGATGACTATAGCATATAGCTGCAGTATGAATGATCGGTCGAAAAAGTAGTTCTAGTGAGAAAAATTTTTAGTTTTAAATGGGTATCGTCTCCAAATTTCGTAATTCAACAGTGTATTATGCTTTTTCTTGATTTCACCAAGTCACACGATCTATCACGTATAGATCCCATGGAAAGTTGAAGGTCCAAAAAGTAGTTTTAGTTAGAAAAACTTTTTTGTTTTCAATGGAAGCTGCAAGGTTATACAAAACTTCAGCCGAGACGAAGTTAACTTTTCCGTATTTTTTTGATCTGATATCATGGTTTTCCCTTTCTCTTGTGCTAAAATTAGAAGCGCACAAGCCTAGAGATTGAGAGTGCCTCGGCTTTGGCCCTTTGGGGCTGTGTCATCTTGACAAGCTAATTTTTTATCATGGTTTTTTGCAAGCACAAACTTAGTATATGATGAGATACACAAAAATGTTGGTTTGATTCAAGTCTATTTCTTGACTTGATGCATTTGATTGACAGTTGAAGCTTTAACTTAAACCTAAACAGAGACTTTAGCAACTAGGCATTATTCTCTACACGCCCAGCAAATATTTTATGAAATTTTTGATCACAAAAATGATTATAAATGACTCGACTCTTTTTGAAGAGTCGATTTAAGCGCGGTCTTCTGATCAATTTCGGCTCATTTTCGAGTCCTTTGCGAAACTTTTTTGAGTGGTTTTTAATAAATCACATTGGGTGCATATGCATGAGTCATTTTCGAGTCTTCTTTTAATAGCACATAATAGTAATCTTTCTTTAATCATCTAAAGGGCTCGGAAAAGACTCCTTCAAGTGATTTTTGTTAAAGCTATCTTCCAAATGTTGAGTGGGCGTGATCGAAAAGTGCAATTACAGAGTTTATTAAGAATTTGAGTCTATTTTTCTCTAAATCTCGAAGTGATGTGCACTTTTGGAGGTTAAATTCATGTTCAGTGATGAAAAGCTCCATCTGTGAATTATCCTTCTCCTATCTTTTGAATCAGAAAAAAAGCTATTTTTTGTCGACCAGGGTTATTAACGACTTTTTTTTTGTTCAAAACTTCTATATATTAACTGTTTATAAAAAGAGATTTATAATAAAAGCAGGGATTAATACGAAACGACCAGTCTCCGTCAGTGTGAATTTCTTGGCCGAAAGCTATATTTTTAGTTACGGTTTGTAATGGAAAAAGATTATAGATTGCTAGATCGTATTCTTAGCCGTTAAAAAAGCTTTCGGCCAATATAAATCCCTTTAAAACCAAAAATAAATTTTTTCAATTAATCCCTAATTTAAATTATTTACAAAACAAGATCTTATTATTTCATTGATAATTACCAAATTATGATTTGATAAAAATTGCATGGCCCGAACCAAGGTTCGAACAAAACCTCCGCCCACAAACATCGAACCACAAATTTCCGTTAACCACAGGTAAATTTTGGTTCGAAGCTCCGAAATTTTTTTTGGGTTTGCAGCCTTGATTTCTATTAAGCTTTACATTTAAATTAGCGGTGCGCATGAAATTTATTTTGTGCAACAACAACAAAAAAAACCACCAGCCAACACGATACATGTGTTGTTTTGCAGTCGTGTCTCCCGCCCCGATACCGAATGGATTTGTTGTTGTTTGCGCTTCGAATTCGGCTCGCTTGTGTGAGATGACGAGGCAATTTTTAGTGCGTCTGCGTGGCGCCAGCTGCCCGTTGCCCGTTGGGGCAAAGCCCTAAGTTGCCCAAAGAATTTTATTCTAAGACAGTAAAAAATATCCTTTAATTGTGGGCAGTCATGAAATTAAAATAAAATTGTACTTCAATAATGTTTGATGCTCGGACATGGTTTACCTTAAATTGAACTTTGAAGTTAGCATGTTTGCCCATAAAAGATATTTGATCGAAAATGCTTTTGGAATTTCTTTTGCAGTTTATTGTTGGAGTTATTTAACATTTTTAATTGCGGAGGCGGGAGGGGGCGTGGCAAAATTTGATATAAACCTGAACAATAGGACAATAGGAGTCTACTTACAAAATTTGGTTGCTCTAGTTCTTCTAGTCTCCGAGATCTAGCTGTTCATTCACAGATGGGCAGACAGATAGTCGGCCAGGACTAAATCGACTCGGCTGTTGCTGATCAAGAATATACTTACTTCATGGGATCGGAGATGCTTCCTTCTGCCTGTAACATACTTTTTCACGACCTTAGTTTCGTCAAATATGGCCATAACGGCCTCTGGCACACTTTTCCAGGTCATGGTAATGGCTAAGGGTCAGAAATAAGTAAGAAGTAAGAAAGTCAGTCAAGCCCGACTATAATATTCTTTGTACCTCCTTAAATTGGTAATTATCAGGGCTGCAAACCTGTTTTGAACTGAGCCGTTTGTGTGTGTTTGGTTGTAGGTGTTTGGGCCACACTGGGGTGGTAATCGTCCCTATCCCAAACATGGCCAAAATATGTTGTTTGTTGGCTGTCAAGATTGTGTCAGGCTTGTCCTTAAAATACTCATCGCGTTAGTCTAGTGGCGTTCCACCGGTCTCACCACCGTGATTTTGTCATCGACATCACGATTTATCGAAAAGATGCGGAAAGACGTTCGCATTGGCTATATTATTGCATTATTGTATTCTTGCATCCATTGAAAAGCTGACTGGGATTTGTTGACATTGTGGAAAGATAAGTTGCTGCAAATAAAATGGATTTAGATGATGGTATTTTATTATTAGCTTTGGAGATAGACGAAGCAATGTTATTGCAATTGATGAACTTGGCATCACGAGCTGGCAATCAGCAAATGAATATGCTAGCAATTGAGCAATTTGTAAGAAGTTAGCTGTTTTGTAAACTTCTTAGCAATTAAATAATAATTCAAATTTTTACCATCCAAAACTTCAATAGGCACGATATGGCCCATTTTGGGTGGAGGACTTTCCCTGCAACTCAATTAAAGAAAGTAAAATAAATTATTTTTAAAGAATCAAAGAGTTTCCTATTTAAACTTAAAAAAAATATTTCGCATTAAACAGCGCCTGAAGGGCCAAGGTCGAGCTTATCTCAGTCTCTTATTTCCGTCTTATATTAATTATTATTCTTAAATTTTTAATTATTTGAGGCATTTTCTCTCTCCCTTTCCTCTTTCTTCTCGAAGTGAGCCATCACACGGTTGTGGAAGTTCACTGACTCCTCCATCATACGCTCCATGACAGCCAACTTACGCTCCTCGACGCCAAGAAATTTGTCCCATTTGTCCAGACGTTGACGTTTAGGCTGCGAACCCGATACATCAGTCATATTACTGCTGCTGTTGAAGTCTCTCTCCGAATCCAAGTTCCCTTATTCAGTGTATAGGGAGAAGTCTCCAAAAAATTATTTTGTTATATACAAAGCTTATTTATTTTTCTAATATTCTCACCTCTACTGTCAACTGGGTCAATTACTATGGACTTCGACACACTTCAAATAAAGGACACTTTTTCAAAGTGCTGCTAGGTGGACGGGCTGCCATCTGATGGTCCAACATTGCCAAGCTCCAACCTTTGAGACATAGTTCTAGTTCAGTCATTTATTAGATTCTTTCGATGACATACCTTTATTTTCGGGTCATATCAATTTTGGTATTGATCTCATGATTTCGGTTAGATCATTTTCAAATATTTCCTTGTCCCTCGGAGTAAACCAACATACTCCTTCCAGGGCTCCAGCACCGTAGCTGTGGAATCTGGTGTTCATGCAAATCTGGTGTCTTCTGTTGCCACAAAATTCCCAATCTTGTCATGCACTTAAATTTAAGAAATAACTAATCTTACCTGCTTGTTTTGCCATGGCGATTTCCTTTTTTTTGCGCTTAAAGTTTTACAGCTGTTTTTTTGTTAGTGGTAGTACTTGTGACGATACCCGTACGATAGGCAAAATTATCGATAACCTGTCAAGTCACTACTCGAAAAGGCACGAATGCAACGGCATTCAAATTGGATGCAGCTTGCTGCACATACCACTAGCCATCTGCCACAAGAATGCAGGAATGCAAAAATGTGCTGTATTTAGAACCGGTCATAATATACCACATAATTACCGTAATTTTTTAAGTTATTCTTGGATTTTAGTCTTTTAAACACTT
This sequence comes from Lordiphosa collinella, assembly GCA_018904265.1. NCBI lineage: Eukaryota > Metazoa > Arthropoda > Insecta > Diptera > Drosophilidae > Lordiphosa > Lordiphosa collinella. The sequence continues at coordinate 3,470 of JAEIFV010001283.1, read as the reverse complement.
TTTTTAGTTTAGCCCTTTGCAATTTTTAGCTATTTCTAGCAATTCTTTTGCGCAAATTTATCAGCTTTTGGATCCCATATTCCGGCAACACTGTTCCAGAGCGTTTTACAGACCTCATTTAAAGAATTTTTGTATTCGGAACTCATTACAAAGAAATTTTTTTATCTATTGGTATCTGTTTGATTTCAGTCCGGAAACAAAAGTTTTTTAAGTTTTTATTTTTAGCTATTTATTTTAGCAACTTGTTTTTATGATTAGCAATTTCCAGAATTTCTTTTTTTTTTGATTGTTAAATTTAGCAACTTTGCATTTAACACATCTGTCGTATAATGATCTCAGATATGGTAAGAGATACAGGTTCGACATTTATGGGGCGAAAACTTCTTATAATTGCAGTCAGATCAAGATTCTTTAAAATCAGATTTTAAATCGATTAAAGGGCATCTTGGCCCCTGGCAGAGAACAGAGAGGTCACTCACAAATACAATAGAATAGAATAGAATTCTGTCAAAGTGTCTTTTCACACTGGCAACCCCTGCATTCAAAGAAACTTTATTTTACTAGATGAAAAACAAATACAGTTTTGCTAATCGCTTTTCTACTTTACTTCGAATCACACCCATTCCCATACTTTTATATCTCTGTACCTCAACTATTACCATTCAGAAATTGACTTGTTTACCCAAAATAAAGGCAAAAACAACAACAAAAAGTGGGGAAACCAATACAAATGATTAATGTCCGCTGTGTCAGCCCAAAAATATGTTGCCTGTCTGCACTCACAGATAGATGGCAAAATGGTTTTGGGCCCATGGACAGAGGCGTAGCCAACCAAACTGGGCTAACTTATGCTGATTATAGTCAAACAACATTGGCCGCAAGTTATTATCAAATGTCTCCCCAGAGTAATATATATCCAGCACAGACACATACGCACACAGTCTATCTTTTCGTTTTCGTTATCCCAGCCCCGGGGCGTTGCAGCATTTAACACAATAATCGAATATATGTATGTATGTATGTAGGAAACTATAGTAGAGGACATTGCCTTGTGGTTAAGCCTTTTTTTGGTCAGGGGCTAATAACGTACGTCTGCTCGAATACGCCTACTTTTTGTCAGAGTAGGCGCGGGTGGTAGGCAGAACAAGTGCCGTTAAATGACCTTGTTAATCATGTTCATGTTTTGCTCGTGTGCGTGATTTATGCTTATTTATATTTTATTAACTGAAGTGCGGGTAGGCATGGACTGTTGTTGTTTTTATTTGAGTTATGGCCAGAACAAGAGAGAACATGGTAATATATTAATACCACTTTTAGTTGCTTATTTGCTCTGCCATTTTAATGGTATCTTAATACAGGAAATCTTTCATTACATTTTATCAATTGTTTTTTCGGCTAAGGTTTTTATTTAATAATAAAGTTTTAAGTAAAGTTAGTGGTTGTGTATAAGCTTAAAACTTTCTTAAGATGTTGAACTACGGCACAACTGTCACAATGATTAGGAGTGAATTTTATATAGGAAAATGAGTTGCAGTTAGGGGGAGTAAGACTAACTTTGGGTATTGTATTGCATAGTCATCTATACCAAAATAATTAGGAAAAGCATTCCTCGATCAACCCTGAAATAATACTATATATGAAAAAAGTTTTTTTGAATCCCTGTAGTTCAGCTGCACCGGTGCGGCATTAACGAATCCCATAGCCCTTCGTAGTGAGCACTCGCCACCAGACCAACCACCAGACAAGTATTTGCCTAACGAATTTTGTATGGGAATATCCGGAAAACGTATATGGTAATGCAGGGTCGTACCGATTGGTACGATTTCCGGACATTCCCATACAAAATTCTTTTGACAAACATGTTAAAATGTCATCATATTTCTGAATAAATACCGAAAGCATGCTGCTTAATTTGTGGAAGGCGAACATTTTGACTCACAATTGCAAGCAGAGCAATTCGTAATCTCCATTCGTCAGTGGAACAAGACAAAATTACATTTCTGGAATAATGTTGATTGTTTCCCATAGGAACAAGGGTATTAGGCAGCTATTCAAATTTTTAAATATTAGTCACCCTTTTCCTTTTTAAAATTATCGTTAACATTAAAAATCCGAGCAGTATCCAATTTTATTTTGTAGCACTTATTCAGATGCGTATTTTTATACCCATGCAAAGGGTATTGCAATTTTCATCGATTGAAAAATGCGTCTTAGTAAGAAAACATTTGTGTTTTTGATGAAATCGCGGTTCTAAGCTCGACATTTTATGAATGTCAAATGCTTTTAGAGGTATTTGCAAAATGTGGTCGAAATCGGATGACTATATCTTTAGGCTGCCATAGGACGGAAAATGGGACTTAGTAAAAACTCTTTTCATACCAGAGGTACACAGAGTATATTAAGTTTGTGCAAAAGTATGAAGCAGGCAGAAGGAAGAATCTCCGACCCAATAAAAAATACATATTCTTGATCAGCCTCAACAGCCGAGTCGATATAGCCATGTCCGTCTATCCGTCTGTCTGTCCGTATGAACGCAGAGATCTCAGAGATGGTAAGAGATAGAGGTTTGACGTCTATGGGAGAAAAACCTCTTATACTTGCAGGTAGATCAAGTTTATTTTCAATTTTGGCCACGCCCCCTTATACCCCGCAATTTGAAAAAACCTCATATCTCCCACAGTTTTATAGATGGTTCGTTCCTTCTAAACATATTTAGTAATCAAACTTTTTTTATTGATCCGCCTAAAGAATGGTAAAGATCGGATGAACTATAGACGAGTTATAAGGAAAATAAACAATTATGGGCTATAAAAGGCGAGTTGAAAGGTTAGACCTTGAGTGTAAAGTTGTAATGTAGGAGCTTTGGTTCATGTGCTTACTAAGTGATAAGTAATGTAGCCTTGGTTTATGTCCGTGCTAAGTGATAAGTATAGAAGCTATGGCTTGTGTCCCTGCTAAGTGTTAAGTAAAGTAGCTTTTATTTATATGAATAAATCTGTACAGTGGAACATGACAGGGCAGCAACGGTCGCAACGGTGATGGGCAGCACTTCACAGGTACAGAGTATACTATAGACGGGCTTTGCCATTATTATCAAATATTAACGCTTTAAACAGCCTGTAGCTTTGGTTTATGACCGTGCTAAGTGATAAGTAGAGAAGCTATGGTTTGTGTCCGTGCTAAGTGATAAGTAAAGTAGCAAAACAAAAATTTTGGTGACGATTTATTAACGTCATATTTTTCTCTGTGTGTCTCTTACAATCTCTGAGATCTGTTTGTTAATATGGACAGACGAACATGGCTAAATCGACTCGGCTGTTGATGTTGATCAAAAATGTATATACTTTATAGGATCGGAGATGCTTCCTTCTGCCTATTACATACCTTTGCACAAGCTTAATATACTCTGTGTTCCATTGGAACCGAGTATAAAAATTGTACGAATAAAAGTTCAAGTATGGAAAACATTT